>BRDA01058805.1:13603-23598 GCA_036984385.1 Crenuchus spilurus
TTTTAGCGTTTAGTGTATATAGCTGAGCTCATCAGCTGCATATAAAACACTTAAGTGTGAATAAAATGTGTGTTAAAGCGGATAAATACAAACAGACTGAATGAACGACGCTTAAGTTTGGAATTGTTCCGTTCCACCTTAAACAGCGCAGCAGTAACAGTGAGGCGGCTCAAGCTGCCTACAGTAACTGCTGTAGTATTTAAGGTGGAACGGAACAATTACTATAAGCGGTAACAAACAAAGATTTACATACAAAACAGTTCACACATCATAACTGTGGACCTCTGGTCTAATATTAAAGCTAAAATATACTACTTAAGTTATAAAAATAAGCTTATATCTGATATATTTCCATAAAGTACAATAAAATACTTCTTTACAAATGTTAAATGAACACAACTTTGCTTCCTACCTGCTGCTATTAACGTTACTGCACACAAACCTCCCATACACATCACATATGATCAGATATCAGACATATTAGTCACGATTAATGAGATAAAATCCAAAAGCCAACGTAGTGATACGCAAACATTCACTCCGCATCTCATCCAGTGCTAAAGCCCGCCTCCGTACTCTGATTGGCCGCCACGTTCCCCGAAGCTTACAGTATTCACATCAGATTGGAGGGTTTTGCCGCTTGTCACGCTTAACCTGATTCCCATTGGCGGGCTCCAAAAACTGAGACTATTCAATAGTGAAACGTGGACAGAGATTGGAAGCCAAACAGCGCCCACTAGTGTCAAAATCCGATCAGAAAAGCCGATACCGATCAGTTAAAAAAATGCAGTGATCGGCCTGATCCCGATCTTTGAGATCGGATCGGGACATCCCTACCCAGTACTGCCAGTTACACTGATGTGGTGGTGGCGTGTTAAGATTGGATCAGACAGAAGAGATGCTGGGGTGCAAACAGTGCACCAATCAAAACTATCCATCCTGTGACCCCCAATGAAGAACTAGAGGATGAGATGAGCTGACTTTACATCTCCCAACAAAGGACGAGTAGACATAGTATTTAAAATCTACATCAGCTCTGCTGTGTCTGAGCTACTTGTACCAGAACACACACCACCACCACGCCAGTGTCACAGCAGTGCTGAGAATAATCCACCGCAGATAACAGCTGCTCTGATCATTGAAGAACAGGGTGAAAGGAGGCAGAGCCACAGATGCACCTCTATGGTCAGTGGAGCCGATACAATGACACAGAGTGTAAATAAAAGGTATGTGTAAGTAATGAGGTGGCACTGTATGTAGAGAAGGGGGCCAAAAACAACAAAACGACCATCCCGCGCCTCCTAACCAAGAGGTGAGTGCTCGTCACCGCTGACCTGGCTGAGTATTAATAGAAAGCAAACAGATTAGCTGCTGATTAGTGTGCATTATGAGGCAGCTCTATTAACCTTTGAGAAATGGACTGGCTGCTTGCTGCTTAGCCAAGCATGGCCCCTCTTTTTCCACCGCTCAAGGAGAGAGGGAGAGAAAAGTGCAGTGACAGAACTACAGCTCCCATTAGGTAAGCACATTGAGCCGTCAGCCGCACATCCATCAGCACAATGCAGCACAGCTCTCACTCTCACTCTCTCTCTCTCTCTCTCTCTCTGTGTCTGTCTGTCTCTGAGGGCGGAGAGTGTTCATTAAGAGACGCATTTAGATTTTCTGTCTCAGACGAGGGAAAAAGGCTAAATGGGTTTATTCATTTTTCATCTGCTTGTGTTTTGTCCCACAATGAAGGACTTTCAACAATGCCAGCCAACGTCATCTGCAGATAAAGTGCACGCATACTGCTATTCTCACTATATTGGAGTTTTCACTTCTGCAGAACGCTACCATATGCAAATGAGGCTCTAACCAATCACAGTGACTTGTTGTTTTTCATATTCCGACAGTATCCTGATTCATCACAGCTCTAGAGTGCTTTTGTGGGCGTTTAGGTATTTCTGCAAACCAAGAAACGTAAAGCGGTTTAGGATAAAAATAGTGTCGACTGGTCTACATGCATGCTACAATTTTTGGCATACAAAAGCAGTTTTAGCACACTGGCATGGTCACGACTTGAGGGTATTTTCACACTTGTCCGGACTCCCCAGCCAGGAATAATTCTGGGGGAGGAGCTCGTCATCGCGGGTTTGTTTTCACACACAAGAACTCCACCGTTGACTAAACTGCTCTATACATCATTTTACTGTGTCTAGTTTGCAGAATGTTAGGCCCTAGGTTAATCCATTCACTATTATTTTACTTGGGTAAAAACGCTCAATGGCGAATAATGCTTGATCCTCTGTTCATGTTCATTGAATAGCTTCTTACCTCTGCAGCTCCACTGTCTACAACAATTTCCTCGGCATCACCAAACTTGGAAAGGAAAATGATGCAAAGAGTCAAATCAGTCAATTTACACATCGTCAACATTACCACGTAGCACAAAAGGTGCGCTGCTAATCTGCTTTCCTACTAGAAAACAATATAACAACGTAAACTGTAAACCCTGTATCACACATACTGGATCATAATGTCTAGCCAGTACACAGCTCTGTTGCTTTGGTATTCAAACAATGCACATCTGTATTAGCATCATTTTAAAAATAGCCGCTCCTAGAGTTTAATCAAGTACAGTGGTAACCCTACTTACGAGTTTAATCCGTGCAGGAGCCGAGCTCGTTAGCTGGTTTGCTCGTTAGCTGGATGCATTTTCCCCATAAGAATACATGTAAAACTGATTAATCCGTGTCAGCCGGCCAATATACAGTATACTTTAATATGCTAAATAATGTGTTTATATGGGTTTTTAAAACATAAACGAGACGACGGCGCTCGTGTAGGCTGGCGGCTAAGGAGGACAGGAGGACGGGCGTACGTGTATGGCATGGTTACACTTATCATATGAAAAGTAAAAGTAAAATGTATCTAACTTTCTTGTTCACTACCTTTTGCTACCTTAGCGTCGCTTTCACTAGCACTTTCACTTTCACTGGACAGTGGTCAAAGGTAATGACTGACCTCGTCTTCTACGCTAGCATCTAGGAGATGCTACGACCGCCGCGCCCCTAGCGGTTGGCATACTTGATCTAATTTACGCTACTCGTTACTTGGAATTTTATTCGTTACCTGGAACAAAAATGTTCAGAGATCTCGACTCGTTACCTGGAATACTCGTTAGTAGGGATGCTCGTAAGTAGGGTTACCACTGTACTGAATGAATGAATGTTACACTTAAATAGCGCCTTTCTTGATACCCAAGGACGCTTTATAATCAACACACTCCATTTACACACACACTCAACCACACACACACACCGGTGAGAAGCGGTTTATTTTTAGAGTAGCCAATTCACCTGACCTCCATGTTTTTGAGATCCCCGGAGGAAACCCACGCAGACACAGGGAGAACATGGAAACTCCGCTCAGATGTGGACTTGAACCCAAGACCTCAGCGCTGAGAGGCAAACGTGCTAACCACTAAGCCACCATGCCGCCTAAGTACTGAAAGTAACTCAACTTTTCAAACTTAAAATTGCCAATTAATTCTATGCTCTTCACTTTTTTGTTACACTGTTTTGGTACCATATTTTGCTGTATGTTGTTGACAACTGATTTTTTTAAAAATGTTAAAAAACAAATTTTTTAAAAATTATTAATTGCTAGTAATTTTTCATAGAATATTGAGCTGCTGTGGGCCAGTCAGATTCAAATCACACACTAATTCTAATAATCTGTTATCAATATTATGAAGATCATTTACAGATTCGGAGGATATGATAGACACCTACTATAAACACAGGTGGCAAAGTGTGTTACATTCGTTTTAAACATCTTATCAGCAGATATGATGGTAATAAAACTGCTGGACACAAACACATTTTGAGATATCTTTTCTTCCACAGTAGCAGGAACTTTATTGTCAGCTTTAATATAAATAACTAAAAACATAAATCACTGTCTAAATAGTTCATTTCACTACAATCTATAGACAGCTCTGCTTTTAGCCTTTTATAACTACTCACTGAACTCGCCTGCAAACCCTGGCACTCAAGTGTGTGCGCGCACATGGCTTCAGGAAGAGAACTGGGGGAGCTGGAAAGAATGGATTATACCATTTGTGAAGCAGTGGGGGGACTGTGGTATTTTCCTTTGTAAAATATTTTGGTTAAGCCATATATATTTTGTATGGATATATTTTTTTTAATTATTTCAGCTTAAGAGAGAAATATACATCCTAAAACTGGTTTACACCCTTAAAACAGACCAGAAACGCCCATGCTAATCAGTATTAGTGTCAAAATCAAAATTAGTGATGGACTGATTAATTGGCTGATAAACTCTCATCTCAAGGTAACAATTGCAATTGTCATGCCTGTAAAAGGACATATTCTCAGATGCAAAAAAACCCCCAAAAAACATATTGGCCACTCTAAACATCGGCTTTGGCCATTGAAAAACCCATTATCTGTCGATCACTAGCCAAAATTCTGGTATTCATGATAACCCTAGTCTGTTATGTGCATTTTTCTTTCACAGTTCATTGTGTTGCATCATGATGTGTTGTTAGAAGACATAATGCAGATGTTATATGAAGCAATACAGCAGCAATGCTAGCATTTTGCCCATATCACCCAGACCTAGCATATATTATTAAAATCACTTTAAACCTATGTTTGGCCTCTTGAAAGATAAATTGCTGGTGCGGATGCTGTGTGTGTGTGCTTTTAGCATACCTCTCAGAGCCAGCCTTCAGCAGAGATCAACAGCTCTGAGCTTGCACTATTTTGAACAGAACTTGCTGTAGTGAATAGAGGCCTGAGCTGCAGTGAGAGCATGTTCCACACAAGGCTGAGGAAGAGGCCATTGAGAGGTGCCCCACACACAGGCGTGCACAGATAGACAGAACCCCCTGCCTGGCTCTCAATCACACACACACACACACACTTCCTCATGCACGAGGCAGTACAGCACTGACGGATGGGAGCTGACACTGTCAGAGTGTCACACTGTGCAGGGTTTCACACCATCACCAGCTGCACACGTTGCTGAAAACGCATTTCCATACACGCAGAGAGCTCTCTGCGGGCGGCCCGGCACTAAAGCACCTCGTCACGTTCAATCCAGCTCCCCGGCACCCCTCCTCCCTCGCCTCTCCACCTCGCACTCTCTGCTCAAAGCCACGAAACAAGAGTGCGGAGGACTTCTCTTCTCCAGCTTTTGTTTTGTTTAATCTAATATGGCAGACTGTAGCAGATGGTGGTCAATTTTCCGTTTGACAATAACAAATAGGCTGAGAGAAAACGCGCACAAAAGGACGGAGGTATGTCACAGCCGCGAGCGCGCACGCCCTCGGCTCACCAGGCACTCAACTCGCTCCACGAGCCGTGCACTGCAAATAAATTCAAATCATTCCTCTGTTGATACTTATTCTATTCAGGCTAACATGGTACACTAGCCCAGCGCCTGACATTTAGCATTCCTCTCCAGCAGCAGAGAGAGGAGGAGAGAGAGAGAGGGAGAAAGGGGGAGGGGAGTGGAGAAATGAACCCGCTTATACATCTTGACACGGTGCCCTGTGCAGGGAAATAAAAACATGGCTTTCCTTTACTGCCGGCCTGTGCGCGGAGCCCATACATCAGCCCTGCTCCAGCCCAGGCTGATCCAAGGTCAGCCCCATTTCCTATCACTATCAGTGAGAGAGAGAGGCTAAAAGAATCATCTCGCAGAGATATGGCAGCCAGAGAAAAAGCACAAACCACTCAGGTCTTTCCTGTTATTTACCCGGCTCTGGAAAAAGGACAGCCATTATTACATCTAATCCAGGCTAAACCCAAAGCACACCACCAATAATAAAGCTAGTAATCAACAAAAGACATTTCAAACTGTTACTAAGGTGCACATTTGAGCCAATGGTGTCCTTCGTTTGCCTGATGTAATACTACTATGTTAAACTATTCATTACTGCTGCAGTTACTGAGTGGGCAAGAGTGGAAGGTCTAGTGTCAGTTCTTGCACTTCCATTTCTGTAGTGCTTTTCTAGACACTCGAAGCTCTTTGACATTTGAGACAGATTCACCTCAACCACCACAAATGGTCCGCATCCACCCTCGCAGTGGCACCAGAACTGTCGCCACACTAGCTACTAGAGATGAGGAGAGACTGAGCCTGTTTTTGAAGATGGAGATGATTAGGAGTGGACAATTTAGCCAGGGTATCGGGTATCAGCCGTTCTTTATTATCTTTTTTCTGACCTCAGAGAATCAATCACTATGTCTCATCTGAAAGACCACACTGTTTATCCAGCAGTGTCTCAGTCAAAAATAGTTAGTTTTTTTTTTAGACAGCAGGGCAGCCGATGGCCGATATATGTCTTGTTCATGTCATGTTTTTTATCCTTCTTTTGAAAACAGGAATTTAAAAAAATTATATCTGTTGACTTGAGACGAGAGGTTTTACATAAAAATGAACAAAAATTTGCCTAAAAATAATCACCTCGCTTAAAATAAACTTTGTTACATAATGTATTAAATAACATTATTTACACTAAATTATTTTATCATCAGTGATAAGTCAGCCACAGTTGTTCATTATCTGACCCAAAAATTGGGTCACTGGTTCCTCTCTAGGACAAAATCTTCAGCCATTAAACTCTCACACTCAAATGTAAACAAGTAGTGGAAGGGGAAAACACTGAAATTACCTAAAATTATTATTTTTAAAGTACAATATCACTTTGTTTACAAAATCACACTATATCGAATAACTAATGATCAGCCCTGTCCTATGCCCAGTGAAAGGGTGACTCTGATCACGATTAAGCAGACAATAACGGACGATAAATAATGATAAAATAATATGGGTTTTTTAATATTTAGAGTCCAAGGCAGCTGATGTATATTGCAGATACCTTAACATTTTTTGCATGAGAAAATACAGGATGTGCAAAAAAAAAAAAAACCTGACGTACACAATTACAATGTTGATAGACAGGTGTTAATTTCTGATGGCTAGTAGCTGTGGCTGTAGGAGTGGAAGACGGCGCCCATCCAGTTGTCTCTGCAGTGACACATCAAAGCCCTCGGTTGACAACATGGGACGTTGGTTATTTCACCCTGAGAAGTGTGCAATGATCCACACATAATGTATCAGTGCACAGTACAGGAGGAAGTGTTCATGGTGTGAATATACTGAACTTGACTGAAGACGCAGGAGAAAAGAACTGCATGCTGGACATTTTCAGCACGTTGTAACATCAGTCATTTTCACACAGACTGATGTCTACTTAATCACCATATATATATTAAAATTATTCACGATTGTTTGGGTAAAGAAACAAAAAGGACACTCTGTAAATGTAAAAAATAAAATTATTGCTTACTTGATACATCAGGTCATGGCTTTGTTGGCCTGTAGAAGTGCAAAACCGACAGTAGGTAGAGCTCGAACGTTCTATGGCTGCCACACTTACAAAGCTGCCTGTAGATGTGCCTGCAAATGTGTAATTTTTTGTTGCGCCAGGGCAATGCAAATTATCTAAAAATAGCAATAATTAACCCTACCAATAGACCAACCAATTACTCAGGCTAACACTAATCATAACACCCTGTATCTTGTGTAACTTACCAATATCCAACCATAGGGACCACTACATTAGAATGTGGCGTTCCATAAAGTGCAAGCAAAAACGTCAGCTTGCCAGGCGCTACTCTAAATGCATTACAAGCAGCTGAGCATAAATAATCATCAACACTGGTAAGCAGCAGAGGTTGTTAATGAAGAGTGTGAGGAAGATGCTCTTTCACTAGTGTGAATTCCAATTCAGAGGCAGAATGCTAAGCAGCTTCAAAAGCAATGTGGACAAACAAGTGACTGATTGCTTTTTAAAGATACTAAAATGAGCAATGTACTCTGGCCAGAGTTTGCAAGCTAACAGCATTAATGCTGAGCAGCAGTCTCACTGATTGCTTTGCTGAGCAGTTGTGCCTGGACTCCTCTCTTAAGCGAGCTTCTTCCATGAGGGCTGGTGTGTTTGTGTGTGCGTGGGCTCCAGGGTCGTCCCTGCGCTTCACGCTGGGTTAACATCCAAAGAGCCTTGGGAAATAACATTTAGGCTACAGCACACTTACTTAACATCACAACCTCATTTACTCTTAGCCAAAGCTGGCTCTCTCGCCCGCTCGCTCTCTCTTTGGGAGCCAGAGAGCATAGCGAGATCCAAACAGACAACGGTGCAAAGAGCAAACAAAGCATATCAAGTTCTAGCCTTGCAGCCTGACGATGCGAGTGCAGGTCATTAACTCCTGCTCAAAATCAGCCCTGCTATAAATACTAGGCAGTGGGCTGGCAAGCAGTGGTGTGCACTTCAATGCAGGACCAGCTACTGGTGACACCGCAATCAAGAGGCGAGGAGGAGGAGCAGCAGGTCTGATGAAGAGTAGGACCACAATTAGCTACTATAAATATGCCTTCTGCTCTTCTCTCACCTTGTTAAGGTCTCTGTAGACCATTACAGTGTCTGAACTATCCATATCATAACTTTACGAGCATCGTTTTAAAAGTTGATGCTTTCATGAATGAGTTCAAGTCAGGGGTCAACATATGGGATTTTCAATGGCAGATGCCGTGCGGAATGGCCGATGGCCAATATATAATGCCAATAATGTTTTTCTGCATCCGATAAAACAATGTATTTGTTGACTTGCGACACCGAATAGCCCACACCAGGGATGAGGCCAACAGTTTCATGTTTATCTGCCCCACAGAGTCATCTTCCATTGGCATTACGTCTCTACAGGGATTAGATAAGCTGTTTGTGCCCATTTATAGCTGTAGCAGCAATGGGTGCACCTTAAGATAGCTGAGGAAGGGGTGTCCACAAACATTTGGACATACAGTGCAAGTCAATATGAAATATGATAAAAACCAATGCACTGAGTGTTGGAAGGACTGTGTATAATGAATGTAAAAGATTTGTGGTTTGCTTGTGTTTTTAAGCAAGTAAAGCATCAATGAATCTCTTTTTTTACCAATGTTCCAAAGCAAGCCTTGTAGTACGTTATCTATGAGAACATCCAGATCTATCAACAGCATTAAAGCATCAGCAACTAGCTGCTTTAAGCCCTGTTCAGACTGGATTAAAAGGACATTGGTTCCTGGGGTAATTTAGATTTTTTACATGATGTCCAGATGCACCAAGTCTGAGTTTTTTCCCCTCGTCCTCTGAGACAATTATAGGCCGAATTACCTACCGTTATTGGCTAACTCAGACCTCAGCTGATCATTTTAGTCCCGTCTTTAAGTACATGTCTGTTTTCCCAGGCACACGCTGTCTTTGAAAAATCAAGATTTTGTTGTTGTTGCTATGAGCCGAATTTAGTCGTTTAACACACAAAACCACCAAAAACCTTCAATAATCACAAACCAATAAATGCGAATGCTTTTGAAGAGCCATTAAATAGTCTATTGGTCTGAATGGAAGATTTTCCACTCTGTGTGCTACTTGAGAGCGTTTTGTGGAGAAAAAAATATAAAAAAATCTATAATTAAAGCGCGATACGGTCCACTCCGTATTCAACACATTATGTAAAAAAGTGGAGCTAAACACTAGAGGGCGCTGTGACTAATCCCTCTTTGAATGGCGCTAAATTGCTAAAAACATTGATTATCTTTTTCTTCGTTTTTTTATGCACATTTTACCAAATTTTAGAAAGTTTACAATATACAGTGGTAACCCTACTTACGAGTTTAATCCGTGCAGGAGCCGAGCTCGTTAGCTGGTTTGCTCGTTAGCTGGATGCATTTTCCCCGGACAGGAGGAATCGGCGGTCAGATGTGCTCGCGGCAGCAACAGAACAAATACAAAATTTTTGGGTATATTTGTGTAATAAATCGTATAATTTCATATGACATATAACCGGCCGACTGTGCCTAATTAGTCAAAATGTACATAAGAATACCCCTTTTACGTAGGTCGATTGCTCGTTTGGTCGATTGCTCGAGCCGAGGACGTG
>BRDA01058805.1:23608-41485 GCA_036984385.1 Crenuchus spilurus
ACCTCTTCTTCTACGCTAGCATCTAGGGGATGCTACGACCACAGCGCCCCTAGCGGTTGGCATACTTGAACTAATTTAGGCTACTCGTTACTTGGAATTTTACTTGTTACCTGGAACAAAAATATTCCGAGATCTCGACTCGTTACCTGGAATACTCGTTAGTAGGGATGCTCGTAAGTAGGGTTACCGCTGTACACAAACAAATGATCTATGAAAATAAGGCAGTATTGCTTCTCTGATAAATCCCTCACTCACTCACTCATCATCTATTCAGTTTAATGCTGTCCGGATGCACGAGTTTAAATTTTGAGACCCGTAAAATGAAAAAAATCAGACGTCCCCTGATAAATGAATCCAATCCCAATAGGGCTTTTGTTTACTAATAAGTGCAGCTCTAATGAAGAGTGGTGACTACAGGCTGACAGTAATGAGAGCCTCTCCATCTTGCAGCCAGTGCAGAACAGCAGGTCTGGGTGAGGCCGACACCAGCGTGCCCTGTGACGGAGTATGTTGGGGTGGAGCTGGGGGGTTATTTTAAGAGCCTCATCACGATTCTGTGACCCTTCGGTCCAAGCCCCTGGAAAAGCTCCTCACAAATATGAGTACTTCCTCCCATTCATCCTTCCCAACCCTCCCTCTCCTTTTCTCGTCCCGGCCCTTGTTCATCCTCCCTTTTCTTCTCTGTATTATTTGATGGCTCTGACCTTCCCCCCACCCCCTCTCGAGCACCCGTATAAAGAGAAACACAGTGGCAGATGGAGAGCATGCCGTGGCTGGCTAATTAAAGGAACCTGAAACTTCAATTAAATATCTAAAACACCGAGCCCGTCACCTCAGCGGAATTCTTTATTAACACAGCCGCCGACATGCTTTGAGCGGCAGACGCCTGTTCGCTGTAATCCACACAGAGGAGAGGAGAATTTAAGAGAGTTAGAGAGAGAGAGAGAAAAAAAGAAGGTGAGAGATTATGAATGAAGCAGCTGGAAGAGAAGAGAAGCATTCCTTTCCATGACCCCAGGCCTCTGGCTTTCTTCTTTCTGTCAGGCTATTTACAAAAGAGCAAGACAAGCATGCGTTCAGAAATGACTCACTTAGAATACACACTATAGGCCTGCGTTTCATTTTTACATACTACAGCACAAGTGCACGACAAACACTAGATCTCAACATTCAGCAAAATATCAAGACTACTTCTCAGTGTTTAAAATGAATTAGATTCTTTAACATTCCTGTCTTTCCTTCCCAACCAAAAAATAACAGTCATAGACTGGCTAGTATGAAAAAAGGTTGATAACATTGCTTTTATCTCGACTGTAAAAGCTGAAACTGAGACTGAACCCACAAAATAAGGATGCACAAGCTCTCCATCCTCAACTGCTTCGTGCATCAAAGCCTGTTGTATAAAGCCACATCAGTAAATAAAGCTGTATTCATATCCAAATCCACTGTAGAAATATGTAAATAACACTATTCCATCAATGTACATATGCATTTAGATCTGTCTCAAAGTGTTTATAGTTTTACACACATAAAAAATACAAAATTATTCGACTTAAAAGTTAAAATGCACTAGTAGATCTCCAAAACTTAGATTATTGTGAAAAAAGTTCATTTGTGTTCATTATTTCATCCAAAAGTGTCATTTATTTTATATTCATTACACATTCAGTCACGTATTTCAAGCCTTTTTTCTTTGTTTTAATGTTGACACTGTTTGAATAGCAGCTCAAACTCAAAATGAAATGGTCAAATAATCAGAGATTCCAGATTTCTGAGTTGGTAGCACTTTCACTTTCACTGGACAGCGGTCAAAGGTAATGACTGACCTCTTCTTCTACGCTAGCATCTAGGAGATGCAACGACCACAGCGCCCCTAGCGGTTGGCATACTTGAACTAATTTAGGCTACTCGTTACTTGGAATTTTACTTGTTACCTGGAACAAAAATATTCCGAGATCTCGACTCGTTACCTGGAATACTCGTTAGTAGGGATGCTCGTAAGTAGGGTTACCACTGTACACAAACAAATGATCTATGAAAATATGGCAGTATTGCTGTGTTTTTCTAATCCAGCCCGGTTTTGTGCAGTAAAACACTAGCATTTCAGTTAAAAAAACAGAATTAGTGTCAATTATGAAGACACTAAAGCTCCATACGAGCCCATTCATTCTGGACTTCTCAGCAGCGCCTCTAGCATCTGACCAACCAGAACAAGAAGCTCTCCTTAACACAGAGCCTCATCACGATTCTGTGACCCCATGGTCCAAGCCCCTGGAAAAGCTCCTCACAAATATTTACATATTTACTAATATGCACTTATCAGGGGACAAAATATTTTTTCTTTGTTTTAATGTTGACACTGTTTGAATAGCAGCTCAAACTCAAAATGAAATGGTCAAATAATCAGAGATCCCAGATTTCTGAGTTGGTAGCACATCTCAGCACTGGGGTCTGGGCTTCAAATCCCCAATCTGGGTGGAGTTTCCATGTTCTTCGTGTCTCTGTGGGTTCCCTCCTGGATTTCTGGATTCCTCCCACAGTTGAAACACATGGAAGTCAGGTGAACAGGGTACTTTAAAAGGTTTAAAAGGTGTGAGTGTGTGAACTAGAGCTGGGCGATATGGCCAAAAGTGTTATCACGATAAATTTTTCTATATTGATCAATTTCGATAATTATCACAATATTAAATTTTCTAACACTGTCCATTTTAAACAACATCTTTCAGACTAAATACATGAAATGTTACTATTTAAAATATAAAAATGTTTATTGCCAGAACACAATATTGTAGCGTCCGACTGGACACATTAAAAGGATGGACGAGAAAGACGTTTACAGCCGTCACTTTATTGTTGAAACGTACAATGATTGTTGTCGGCCGCAGCCACTCCAAAATAACAACAGGCTAGAGAGCCAAGCTAACAGGTTAATGCTAGCACTCAGGCTGACACACACACACAGCGAGCCCCTCTTAATGCTTATCGAATTCTATTGTCCCAACTTATTGTCATCGAGGGAAAAATTATCGTGAAAAAAAATCGATATCGTTTTATCGCCCAGCACTAGTGTGTACCCAACAATAGATTGGCACCCTGTCCTGGCTACAGTTAAAAATAGTGTAATGCCCTGCCCAGTGCACTGATTTTCATGAGCTATAAGCCATAATAATCAACAGTAAAACGAAAAAAGGCTTGAAAAGGGCAAGAGGTGCTCCCAGTCAGCAGAGGTCAGCAGCATCCATATCAGAGATCTTAATCTGAGCATCTGCAGGACATACTGCAACAGCAAGTCCAACCTTGGTGGCTCCACTTCTGCTACTAATGACTTGCAGATACATGACAGCTTCAGAGGTCTTGTAGAATCCATGGCTCAGTGAGTCAGAGCTGTTTAGTTGACACGGCGACCAACAGCAGAAGTATTTTACCTTCAATGTTTTGGCTCATCTGGGATGTTGTTTATTTTAGAATCACTCCTAAAGGCCATCTTGCACTGCTTGCAGTTCTCACTGCTAAATCCTCCACGGTCAGAGCAAATGGTTCTGAATATCAAATGAGTTAATGAGTCAAACTGCGAATCAGGACAAAAGTTTTATTTCTGACACTTCAACAACTTCCATCAAACCCTAAAATAAAATGAGTCATAGTGAGCGACTAAAATACGTCACGTGCGTTTACCCTTTCTGGGAGGTTAACCATATGAGCCCATCAATCCAATAATCCCTCTTTGCCCACTCATCAGCATCTCGCCACACCTGCGAGTGACACCTAATCTAACATGCTCCTGAGGGATGCTGGTATAGGGCAGCCTCTGCCTCCTCCCTGCGGTACCCGCAGGCCTCACTTAATTAGAAACAGCGAAGGAAGCAGCGCAAGACAGCTCGTAATGCACCATCCGTCAAAACACCTCCCAACAACACTCATTTAGCCACTGTTTATATGGAAACCTCGGCAACACTTGATTATAGCAAATACAATACCGGAGGGTGGTGGGGGGGTGGCGGGTAATATTTTCTTCTTCGACACATTCTGGATCAATACTGAGGCAGCAGCCAAGAGAGAGCGAGACTGCAAAGGCTAAGGATAATAATATCTATGAGGATTGATGTACACAGGCAGACGGCAGAGGTGGGGAAAATTGTGATGCTCTGGAAAAAGATTCCGCATAGATGTACAAAAAAAGCAAAGGTTTGTGCACTTTTTGATAAAAAAGTCTCAATAGTATAAACATTACTGATAAAAAATAAACACTATACTGTACACAGCAGTCAGATGACAAAGTACACTGTATACAGCGCAACAAAGAACAGAGATACAACAAATGTTATATATAGATATACACAGTACTGGGCGATAAAACAATATCGATTTGTTTCACGATAATTTTTCCCTCGATGACGATGATAAGCCGAGACAATAGAATTCGATAAGCATTAACGTTTGTTTCCATTTCACGTCTAAGCAGCTTGACAGTGAGTTCAGACGTCTAATACTGCTGCTTGTTAGCTCCTCCTCACCAGCGCCGCCAAAATGCACTGTTGTGTTTAAGACAAGCTGTGATTGGGGGAGAGCGTAGTGGGGCCGGGTGAGGGAACAACGAAGTGGCTGTGTGCTCCTCTGTTTGTGTGCTCGTCTGTTTGTGTGAGGAGGAAAAGGAGGGGGGCTCACTGTGCGTGTGGCAGCCCGAGTGCTAGCATTAGCCTGTTAGCTTGGCTCTCTAGCCTGTTGTTATTTTGGAGTAGCTGCGGCCGACAGCAATCACTGTAACTTTCAACAACAAAAGCGACGTCTGTAAAAGTCTTTCTCGTCCATCCTTTCAATGCGTCCAGGCAGACACTACAATATTATGTTCTGGCAATACATTTAATATTTTAAATAGTAACATTTCATGTATTTAGTTTGATGTTTTTAGAAAGATGTTTAAAACTATGACAGAAAATTTTATATTGTGATAATTATCGAGATTGATCAATATTAAAAAATGTATCGTGATAACATTTTTGGCCATATCGCCCAGCTCTACATATACATGTATACATACATACATACATACATACATACATACATACATACATACATACATACATACATACATACATACATATATACATACATACATATATATATACATACATACATACATATACATACATATACATACATATACATACATATACATACATACATATACATACATATACATACATATACATACATACATATACATACATACATATACATACATATACATACATATACATACATATATATACACACACACACACACACATACACAGATCTACATGCAAAATATTGACAGTTGGGTATTGTGATGCTTTGTGATACAGTACTGTGTTGTCTGAAACAAAGTCGAGATTTTATTTCATAGTATACATGTAAAGATTGTGTTGTAGACCATCTTCAGCCATTAGACTCCACATCAATAGAAACAAGTAGCATAAGAGTGAACCCTTAACTTAGCATTAGCAAACCTAGCTTAACAATAACATTACCAAACCAAAAATCACACATTTTCACCTTCCTAATAAATACTACTTAACATTCTTTGCCAGGCTGGATTACTGGTCAACCATCTACTTCCTTCACCCGCAGCAACATCCCCATCCATACCACATAGGAGTAAATATGAAGCCGGACTGGTGGACCAATCGGAGTGTTGCCCCAGCCTGCCCTGTGCTCATCTCGCTGAGCAATGAGTGTCAATACCTTCAGCCCAGTCTGCTCTCTTTTACGCTTTCCTGCTCACAAAGCCACCTCCTGCTCTCTTTCCTGAGCTCTGAAATATTTAGCACGTCTATTTCCGAGCTGTTTCAGGGTCAGGGGGACGGACCCAGGCACCTATATGATGATGGAGAGAAAAGAGGGAGGGGAGGGTGTTGAGGTTTGACGGTGGACTCGGCGTAATGTCCTGTCTGCTTTTATTTAATAATTTCGTTGCCGGTCCCGTGTATGGCCTTTAGCAGCTCGCTCTCTCCCTCTGTCAGGGTTCAGCGCTCTCTCCTTGGCTCCAACTGGCACGAGGCTCTGCCTAAGCAGGTGTCAGGGGAGTTTCCCCTCAATTAAGCAAAGGTACAGTAATGCCTCTTCCGAGGCGCCGCTGTGAATACATTCCTCCCCCCAGTTGGCTCTCTGGCAGGGCAGAGTGGATGCAAGGGCAATGTTTTGTTTTTTTTCCTTTGCAAAAAAAATAAAAAATATAAAAATCCAGGTGCAAAATGACATCGCGACCAACTGCTGAGCCTGATAGTGGAAAGGAGGTGATTTTTTCCATTCATCTTCATGGTTAAGACACTTGCACCTCCCTCAGAAAGGACAGACAAGTAATCATAACTATTTGTAGAAAATCCACCACACTGTGAGAAAGCAGTAGTTTGGATAATATGCCTGTGTATTGGGAAGAACCTGGTGATATATGATGGCATCAGGTTGGGTTTTCAATGGTCAATATCAATATTTACAATGCAGCTTGGCCGATGACTGATAGATCAGTCACAGTACATCATCTTCCTGTAAAGTGGTGAGAAGGCTGTCTGTAGAAGTGCCTGCAAATTCACAATTTTTTGTTTACCAGTCTCATGAGTGCAGAGTGTGTATTAATCACCCTGATTGATCAGCTGACCCATCAGTGACACTCACATGGTGGTGGTGTGCTGTGCTAGTACAAGGAAATCAGACACAGCAGAGCTACTGATGTATTTAAACACTTTAGTGCCACTAATGGAGTAAAAATAGTGCACCAACCAGAACTATTCATCCAGCTGTGTCCTGTATCCACTGATGAAGGACAAAAGAGCTATTGTCTCTAATTTTACATCTACAAACTGGACCAATAAGGTAAGAGAGGACAGCGAGATAGTGTGTTTAAAATCTCCAGCAGCTCTGCCACTCATGCCAACATACCACCACCAACACCACCACAGTGCTGAGAATGATCCAAATCGTACCTTCTCTGTGGGGGTCCTGACCAGTGAAGAACAGGGTGAAAAGAGGCTAACAATGTATACAGAGAAACAGAGGGAATACAGTCTGAAGCTAAAATGGACAATGAAGGTAGAGATAAGGTTTGTGTAATGAAATGTAAAGAATGCATGTACTTTAAACCCCCCGTATTCACGGGGGTTAGGGGCCAGAACCTACCGTGAATAGCGCAAATCCACGAATACTTATAAGCACTTTTAGGGGGGGTTACAAGTACCTATTTTGATGGTTAAATCCAACCATATGCCTTAAACTCTCATCTTTAACACTTCAGAAACACGTGTCAAACACATAGAAAATAAAGTTCTCTCTCTGGAGGAAGTAGAAGAAGAAGAAGGAAGTAGTAGAAGAAGAAGAAGGAAGTAGTAGAAGAAGAAGAAGGAAGTAGAAGAAAAAGAAGAAGAAGAAGGAAGTAGAAGAAAAAGAAGAAGAAGAAGGAAGTAGAAGAAAAAGAAAGTAGAAGAAGAAGGAGGAAGTACAAGTAGAAGAAGTAGAAGGAGGAAGTACAAGTAGAAGAAGGAGGAAGTAGAAGAAGGAGGAAGTAGAAGAAGGAGGAAGTAGAAGAAGTAGAAGAAGAAGTAGAAGGAGGAAGTAGAAGAAGTAGAAGAAGGAAGTAGAAGAAGAAGGAAGTAGAAGAAGAAGAGGAAGAAGAAGAAGAGGAAAAAGGAAGAAGGGCGTTTAGGGGGCATTTTAGGGGTAAAAGAAAAGCAAAACTAGTCAGGCCTACGGCTCCCGCGAAAGTGGCTGTGTGTAGTGCGGATCAGCCAATGAGAGCTGACCTTGTACGGCCATCCGAACACCAGCCAATAGCGTTCGAGTATTGGAGCATGCACATACCAAACTGTTGTACAGTGCATATGTTCTACAGCACAAACCGCGAATATGTGGGTTTTCCGCGAATAACAAGTAGATATGTTCTAGAGAAAATTCCGCGAATAGGTGAATCCGCGAATGCTGAACCGCGAATAGGTGGGGGTCCACTGTAATCGTTTTCTTTCTTTTACATGCCAAATTTGTTTACATCGAAGTCTGCATCTCGTTGTGTTTAAAAAGCTGTTTCACTTGATGACTGAATTTCCTTTTCAAAGAGAATGCATGAATGAGATGGTTATTGACTAAACCCTGATGTCCGCCTCTGGTCTCAGTATGAAGTATAGTAAGGTCCTTCAACGGCAGGTAGTTTGGAAAAATCTTCAATCAAGTCAGTTATCACGAGAGCTATGAGTCAATCGGAGCGTACATCTGTTTTGCTGATAAATGTCCATACGAGACTGTGATATTTCTCTCTCTCTCTCTCTGTGGGGCAGGAGAGTAAACACAGATGCTGAGCAGCAAACTGGAGGACAGCCTTTTTATCAGCTATGACAGCGCTGGCTGCTGTAAGAATCAAACAAACAGTGCAAGCAAGTCTTTCACTTTAATACACTGCCAGGGCCAAGCAATAGGTAAGAGAAAGAGCAAGAGAGTAGGAGAGAGAGAGAGAGAGAGAGAATGAGAATCAGACATATTGATGGTAGCCAGCTCCTGCAGGCATTAAGCTGGTCTTATGCTGCTCACGCAAGCTTAGGAATTGGTATCATTGCACCTACCAGGAGCCGTCAGAGCCAATTACTCAGGGGACGAGCGCGGCAGGGTGGGAACGACCCAACCCAGGACACGCACACTGCCCGCAGACGCCTGAACACGTCAAGACCAATTCATTAGCTTCTCCTCTTAATGCCCACCATTAAGATTTATAGAGGAATAAATACATCAATCACAGCACACGGTGGACTCCTCACTGGAACGATGTTGTAAGTAGTGACAGACTGATACTGACCTCAATAACAGGAGTGTAAATCACAATGCAACCCTACATCAACTCTCAGACAATGATCTGATGATTCTGGATACATCAAAGATCTCTGATAGTGAGCAAAAGGTTGCCAGTTCAGTCCCCTGAACAGGACACAACTGAAGTGCCCTTAAGCAAGACACGTAACCGTTCGTTAGACTTTATCGATTCTCAATCACAGTATAGGTTTGGAATTAACAGTTTAAATTGGAAGCAGCGGCATTTCAATTCATCTTCAGTCATTAGATTCTTCCACTTTCTTAAAAATCTCAATACACAGTGGTAACCCTACTTACGAGTTTAATCCGTGCAGGAACCGAGCTCGTTAGCTGGTTAGCTCGTTAGCTGGACGCATTTTCCCCATAAGAATACATGTAAAATTGATTAATCCGTGTCAGCCGGCCAATATACAGTATACTTTAATATGCTAAATAATGTGTTTATATGGGTTTTTAAAACATAAACGAGACGACAACGGTGCTCGTGTAGGCTGGCGGCTAAGGAGGACAGGAGGACGGGCGTACGTGTATGGCATGGTTACACTTATCATATGAAAAGTAAAAGTAAAATGTATCTAACTTTCTTGTTCACTACCTTTTGCTGTCTTTGTGTCACTTTCACTAGCACTTTCACTTTTACTGGACAGCGGTCAAAGGTATTGACTGACCTCTTCTTCCACGGTAGCATCTAGGAGATGCTACGACAGCAGCGCCCCTAGCGGTTGGCATACTTGAAAAAATTTACGCTACTCGTTAGCTGGAATATTACTCGTTACCTGGAACAAAAATATTCCGAGATCTTGACTTGTTACCCGGAATACTCGTTAGTAGGGATGCTCGTAAGTAGGGTTACCGCTGTGTCTGGGGGCCCCGTGTGCAGGCTAAGATGCTGACACTATGATCAAAGGATCGCAAGTTCGAATCCCAGTCATGCTGTTTGCCATCAACAGCCGGGGCCCAAGAGAGCAAAAAAAAGTGCAGGTGTCTACTGATTCCTGGGATTCCTGCACTTTCCTCCAAGCGCTGACTCCCCAGTGATGGTGTATCAGCAGTAGTTCAAAAAGAGGCTGCATCACACACAACGGAAGAGACGTGTGCATGTCTTCACCCTCCTAGAGTCAGGGGCATTGCAAAGTGATGGAGAGCCCCCTAGTGGATGGGATGGGTTAACTGGTCACTACCACATTGGGAAAAGGATAAAAATTGGCGAAAAAGAATAAATAAAAAATATTTTAAAAAATAATCTCATATCTTCTTAAATATGTATAGGACAGTGTGGTGTTTTTATTCAGAGTTCAAGATGAATTAAAAGTGAGCTTTAAAATTAATTCAAATGTACAACATACTGTATGAGTCTAAAATACAAAATCAGCCACAAGAGAACCCCTCCTGTAATGTATAAGCAACTTCAGAAAAAGGCTAGCTCAGTAACGGGCATATTGGATTATATTTTACTCGAGAAAAACTACAGAAAACAATATTAAAAATCTAATTTTTAACACAAAAGTTAACGAGATTTTACATTTTAATTTGACATTTTTGGCTTTTTTTTTTTTTTAATTGAAGCCTGCGACATACGATGGGTTTCTGCAGGTCAAAACACATGTGGTACCTTATTAGTGATTCGTTTCTTTCCCTTTAGTAATGAAAGACTGGATGAAAAGGGGAGGATGGGCAGCGAATGGGATAATAAAATTAATAAATTAAACAGATTTTTGAATTATTTGCACTACTTTGGCACCATGATTAGCTGTATTTCACTGGATTGTATGGATCAGAGATTAAAATTTGTAAGAAAAGCCAAAAATGTAGAAAATGTCAAACATTTGGTGTTACAATGATGCACGTTTGTATTTTATAGCCAGTGGTATCGACTGATTTGGTATCGAGTATCATGATTCTTAGTAGACATCATATGCCAGTTATTCTACTGAAATCCTTAAAACATCAGAGAAAATGGATTGGTGTAGCATCCACAACAGTTTAACCCCCACCTTCCTCTTCTCTTTTGCTACAGCTGTGACAGCCTGTGCTGAAGCAGGGGGCTGGCTGGGGAGGACAGGAGGAGGAGGAGGAGGAGGAGGAGGGGTAGAGCTTAGGGAAGAAGGCACTTTTTTGTTCTGACCCCACACAGCTGTCCTTAACAGAAGAGTCCAGTCATAGCAGCACATGCAGCCATCTTACCCCCTCCCTACCCCACACGCTCCCCCACAGCGCTCTCTCAATGGTGCACAAGAGGAGGTTAGTCACGAGGGGCCCCCAGAGGACAGGCTCGTTCCGCATTCAGATCCACATGATCAAGCAGGCAGAAGTGCAGCAGAGGTCAATGCACCTGGATCAGATTTTCCTTTTTTTTCCTCCCACTGCTGTGTTTGTGAGAAACAAAAAAAACCCATCAGAGTCAATTACGTGTGTTCACCTCTGAAGCCAGCTAATCCACTTGTGTGCCATAAGCTTCTATGTAAATCCAGTTTTATACAGCGCAGTCCGTGCCCCCATTAATCACTGCTGGCACGGTCAGAATCAGGCCAGTCTGTGGGGACAGCTTTCCAAAAGCAGGAGTCTGGGCATCACAACAAACTAGGTCTAATACAGTAACCGTTCAGCAGACAATTTCTTGTTTAGAGGCCTTTTGCTATTCACAACGATGGGAGCCTCATCTTCTATTACTGAAATAACTGCCTGAGGGCTTTGCAATGATAGCCGCAGAGTGCAGACTTTGTATCATTACTTGGGTTGAGGCTACCGGACCTAACCTTTCTGGCCCTTCCTGGTACCATAAACACAGGAACTGTGCACATTTTGGTGTCTAGAAACCCGAAGCACCTACAAACCCTACGGGAACAACTCGAACAGCCTACCCAGATACCTCCCATGCAAGCTGTGAGCTTGCCTGAAATTGAACCAATTAACCTTTCCCTCCAACAGCTAAATGTGAACAGACCACCACATGCTAGCTTTCTGAAGCACCATCATTAAAGCTAGTGTTCACAATACCAGAATGTAGATTTCACTACCGATACTGATACCAAGTGTATCATCACGATACTCCGATACTCAACACCAAACCGATACTGTGGTTATAAAAATAAAACATCGTCTCAACACCAAACGTTTAAAATCATACTTTATATTCATTACATGTACAGTGACATTTCAAGTCTTTTTGTTGTTTTAATGTTGATCCGTGTCGCTTGTAAGCTCATGAAAAAGAAAAATTCAGAATTTTAAATCCTTGGAATTTCATTTTTAATTCAAAAAGTATCAAAATTAAACAAAAAAAAAAAGCTCGAAATGTCACCTTATTTTTAATTAATATAAAATACATATTACAGTTTACCTTTTTGGAATTAAATAATAAACACAACTGAACATTTTTTTGTTAATCACATTTTTAGGGCCAAATTTGAGTTTTTCCATACTTGGCACAATTCTAAAAGGCTTTATTAGAAATTATTAGACGTTTTTCCATTTAAATGTTAATGTGTCATAAAATTACACTGGTATTGGCAAAAAGGTAATGACCTAATGGTGTAGCTCTGGCAATGATACCATTAACAAATGAAGCCATATTAAAGGAGCATGTATAGCGAAATCACTTAGCATAATTATAATGTACATCCTTAACAGAGAATACACCTTTATGGAAATTAAACTGCACCAATCACCAGGAGAGATGGGCAAGAGAGATAAACAAAATGGCTCCCCTAATCCCCTTGTGGAGATGCAGGCACTTTTCCCCTCATCAGCGAGTGTGATATTTACACAGAAAGTGGAGTGTGAATGTGATAGAATATATGAGAGAGCGAGAGAGAGACAGAGAGCGAGAGAGAGACAGAGAGCGAGAGAGAGACAGAGCGACAGAGACAGAGAGACAGACAGACAGAGACAGAGAGACAGAGAGAGAAAGAATTGGATGTTGAGTATTTGCTGAGGCTTTAGTGCTCTGATCCCTAATAAAGAGAAGAGACTGAATATTTGTAGCCACTGTAGGATGTGATGTCTCTACAGGCAGAGGCTGTAACAGTGCTGGGGTTTGTGTGTGGACCCCCTGGCCCCCCTCTGCTGGCTCTTGGTGACAGATGCAGAGACCACCATTGACCTAAATCACTCTTTTCCGGTGCATTAACCTCAGGATCTGTCCAAACACCTTCACAGACAAACAACAGCTCCACCAAAACCTGCAGCGTGTTAAACAAAGAGTGCTGTGGTCTAATGTACCAAAAGCTTTAATATCACTATTCTACAACCTCTGGATATCAATTAGAATTTAACAAGCTGTTGCTATACTGCCTTTAAAGCTCTTTTCAGATTAGTTTATCAGGGGATGCCAGTAATTAAACATTTTACTCAGCTCCTCAGTGATGAAACTCCTGCATCCAGATGGCATTATAATGACTACAGGATGAGAGAGTTTCTACCTATAAGTTTAAATATAAATGATGTACAGTTGTTAGTGTATCAACATCTAACAGACATTTAAGGAAATCTCAGCAATACAGCTAGTAAGTAATGACTTACAGCTCACTTTTCTCATCCACTTAAGGTTTTATTATTTATTTATTCACAGTTATCCTTAAAACTTGTGTGCACTGAATTATTTTACCAGTTTGAAAATTAAAACAAAAACAAAAACAAAAAAAAAAAACCTACATTTTAATACACAAGGGAATTTTATATTCACAACACGCAAAGTGACATTTCAAGCCTTTTTTTGTTTACTGATGTAATTTAAATAAAATATTCTATTAACTCAAGATTTTGGATTAAAAAAGCCAGGCTGATCAACAGTAAAACAAAGGGCTTAAAATGTCACTTTGTGTGATGAATATAAACGAATGACAGTTTACCTTTTTACAGTTTGGTTTTTTGTTGCATTGCGATTTTCTGGTGGATTTACATGGTAGGAGACTAAACATGGCAGCCAAGATTTTTCCAATGCAAGACGACGTCTGCCATGAAAAACATATTTGCCGAGTGATTATACGAGTGATGATATCGGCCTGCATTTTTCTCAGAGAAGGAGGAAGAAAAACACTGACATGGCTGTAAAATCACAAAGGAGCTCATGTAAAAATAGAAATTGCAGCTGTGCCCTCATGTACACTTACTACAATTTAATAGGGTGTTAGAATGGTTCGTGTACACTAGTACACAAATATTATTTAAAATGATAAAAGTCTCATTTTGGCTATATGTGGGTTTAACTTTTAAAAATGATATTAAAAAACAAAAACAAACAAAATAATTATTAAAAAGTATTTAATTTTAATAATTAGAAATAATTTTTAAAAGGTAGTTGATCTATTGTGAGCTAGATTGCAGAACAAATGTGACCCCGCCAGGGAAAACCAGGCCAAAGTCACTGGGCAAATTATTGAGATATCGTGTCAATATCGTGTCTCTCACATTAGCGACAAAACTTAGCCCCTCAGTATTATTGCTGAAAATGAAAGATAACAGTCTCAGATATCTATTGTAGTACATATTTTGATCAAAAACAAAACTTAAATTCACAAAAAAGTTATTTTGAAACAAACAAATTTTGAAAAAAAAATGACTTTGACCTGGTTTTTTTCCTGGCGGGGTCACAAATGTTGGATCCAAATGTTCTAGATGCTCCTCAACTATAGTATTCATTTATTAAATCTCATCAGCAGCACACAATGAAGTATTGACTAAGCAAAGTATTGACTTTGCATGAAACTACATAGAACACCGGACTATCATGTGCTAAACCAAAACATTTTATTTTTATTATTATTATTATTATTATTATTATTAATTACTTTATTATTATTATTATTCATTAATATTCTTGTTAATTATTATTATTAATTAGTTTTTTATTATTATTATTATTATTATTATTATTCATTTTTAATTATTATTATTATTATTAATTCTAATATTAGTATTTTTTTTCTGAGCATAAATACAGTTGCTATCCAGATGTAAACCTTTCCAAATCTTTTAGGCCTGCCTTAACCTTTGACACACCATATATGATGTCTCTTCTGATTGGCTGCCCGGCGCTGTGCCTCATTAAAAGATAAAATAATGTAAAAATAATAATAATCCTGCTATAGCTTCAAAGAGAATGGGCAGGTCGGGCTGTAGGCTGAATAAGCAGATATATGCAAATACATTTGGTCACATGACAAAGGCCATGAATTGAAACCAGGCCATTTCTGCAGCTTAACATTACTTATGGAGCATACGTAATGAGGACTGAATTGTACATCTGGATACTGTGTTTAGAGAAAAAAAGCAAATTAAAATCTATGATATGTGCTCTTTAATTGTTAAAATGGACTCTCAATACATGTGGGTGGCTGTTAACGGAGCAAGTCAAAATGGCTACTGAGCACCATATGAAAGCGGTGAGGAAAAAAATTAATTGACTTGTGGAGAAAAAGGGAAAAAAAAAAAAACAGCCCTAACAAGCAAACGGCTGAATGGCTATGATGAAACAGATAAGACCCAATCAGGGCTCTGCACTTCCCTCCTGAGTGAAGGGATCGATACGATTTCAATTTTTTTTAAACTCTGTTTATGAAATGCAATAATCCCTCATTAAAAATGCAGGTGGCGCGCGTGCACGCGGCCAGCATAAATGATTCATGGTTTGATATCTCTGCTGTATAATGGGCTTCTCCAGGGAGCCCCGCGCTGCAGCGTTCACTACCCAGCCTGCGCGAGATGAAAAAAACAAACCTTCCCCGGGATGAAAGGCGCTCAGTGCAAACACAGGGACACAAAAGAACAACACTCAATCCAACCTAATGGAACAAAATATTGCCGCTTTTTCCCCCCTCTTTCTTTTTTTCCATAAAAAAAAACCCCAAATAGCTCACAGTATAAAGCACTCGCCAAAAAGACTACACAGCTTCCTAATACTAGATGATTTACAGGCTCTCTTTCAGACACCATTTCTTCCCCCTTCTGCTCCTTCACTCCTACTATGCTTTCACTCATTTCCTCTCTCTCTCTCTCACCTCCCTCAGAGAAAATGAAGAGATTACATCTGTAGCTTGTGGCTGACTCTGATTTAAGGAAACTGGCTAATCACAATATAGTGAGTTTAGTGCAATAGTGCATAATGAAGTGCTTTGTTGTAGTAATACTAGCACTAGCAAGTGGGCCTGGAAACCTGCTTGGGAAAAGGTTTGGAAAGCTGAATGGGGAAAATGGGAAAAACAGAACTAGGACGAAGTGGAAAATGGCTTCTCAATTAACCAATGAGGGACCAAGCTGCAAGTCACATGATTCCATGTGATCGGAGCGAAAACTTAATTGCGGTGTGTCTGGACTGACTCGCGCTAACATAAACGTAATACTGAATGGTAAACAATAACAAATTGTACTAATATTTGCAACAGAAAAGTGTCAAAAGCTTTTGAGAAGTCATGGCTGATGCTAAGAAGCCCTCATTAGATGGGCCACTGCTCGTCCTGCCCTCTGAAGTGTGAACAGCAGAGTCATAAAAACACTGCAAATGGCTGTAATGATGATTCTGCAGTTAAATCTCTCCATTTTGCTTGTTTTGATGCCACCTTTAATCAACAGTTATCATCTAAAGTTGACTAAACTGCAGTAGATGGAAACACCACTTAATTAGCATTTTTTTCCTGCCAAAATTTTATAAAATGTGCCTAACATTTGAATGGAAACCCAGATGTGTACCAATTTGAGACACTCATAAGTCAATTCATAGGATGACAATTCACCCAAACATCCAGTAGGTTTGTCTAACGCAGCGTTCACACTGGCAACAAGAAGACAAAGCAGACATTTTCAAAGAGATGGCGAGTTCTGGCAACAGGAGACAGTGCGAATGTTAGTGATGGGAAGTGGGTGGAGTCAGTAATGTGACAGAGCAAAGTTTAACTTTATGCTAATTTGAAGCAATGCAATGTGCTGATTACCAATGAAAACTGCACTGCGTGGGGTGTTCTTTACCTCCACTGCTCTGAAACAGGCTCTTACTGGTACACAGACTATAGTAAAGGAGAAGAAACTGATGGTCGAGGTTTCATACTTCCAACAAAAATAAAAGATGACTGGAGCAGTATTTTTGGAAAACGTTGGGATTTCGTGTGATTAGGGTGAATTAACAGCCTGAAGTGGGTAGCCTTCAGTGTAGGAGATGCCAAATAAGCTGCTAAAGTTCACCTTTTCAATCTCCAATTCTTCATTTCATACAATGACAAGTGTAGTACACACTGTATCAGTGAAACCTTGGCAAGCAAAAGTCAGAAACACCCCAACAAGCAACGAGAGACTGACCACAGCAAAGAGAAAGTGTGCCCTCTTTCACACACAACAGCTTCAGAACCATGGGTGGGCAACATGATGGGTCACATTGTGACAACGTCATGGTCTGTTTATCTTGGTTATTTCTGGGGTATCAGCAGAACATAAAAAGAGCTTCAGACCAAGTCTATAAACAGACTGTAAACATCAGCAACAAGTGCACAATAACTACTTAAACTGCACGAAAAGGTGAACAGATGTCAGCCGTCATGCCATATTTCATTCAATTATTACCAATTGACTCTCCCTCACACACACACACACACACACACACACACACACACACACACACACACACACACACACACACACACACACAGAGAGAGCGAGAGACAGACAGAGAGACAAAGAGACAGGCAGAAAGACAGATACAGACAGACAGAGAGAGAAACAGAGACACAGACAGACAAAGAAAGAGAGAGAGAGAGAGAGGGAGAGACAGAAACAGAGACACAGAGACAGAGAGAGGAGAGAGAGACAGAGAGAGACAGAAACAGAGACAGAGACAGAGAGACAGACAGACAAAGAAAGAGAGAGAGAGAGAAAGAGAAAGAGCCAAAGAGACAGGCAGACAGAGACAGCGACACAGACAGAGAGAGAGAAAGAGAGAAACAGAGAGACAGACACAGAAATAAAGAGAGAGAGACCGACGAGGACAGAGTGTGAGAGAGAGAAAAAAAGAAAAAGAAAGAAAGGAGAGAGACAGACAGAGAGACAGAGAGACAGAAACAG
>BRDA01058807.1:0-26993 GCA_036984385.1 Crenuchus spilurus
CCAAAGAACGTTTAAAGAACAGTTACTGAAACGTTTAGTTACAGTTATTGCTGTAAAGGGGGGTCACAGCAGATACTGAAAGCAAAGGTTCACTTACTTTTGTCTCTCACAAATATGTCATATTGGATCATTTTCCTCAATAAATAAAAGACCAAGTCTAATATTTGTGTCTCATTAGTTTAACTGGGTTCCCTTTATCTACTTTTAGGACTTGTGTGAACATCTGATGATGTTTTAATATTTATGCAGAAATATAGAACATTCTAAAGAGTTCACAAACTTTCAAGCAGCACTTTATACACTCACACACACACACACACACACACACACTGTACATATACATACAAGGGTCATTTATTTGTAAACAGTACCAATGTCAGATTAAGTCATTGTATTACTATTGTTTGAATAATGTGGCAGTACAGTAACAACCTCATGGACAACTACAAACACCACTGTGAAACGAGTACAAAGCATTATCTGACCTATAGTAAACATCAGTGACCTCAGCTATTGCCACAAGCAACTACACCCATAGTAATATACTCAGTTTGATTTAGAGCCACTAAGAATTTGTCGCATAAATAGGAGAACGTCAGGCATGAAAGAAACCACTGATGGTTAAAAATGCCATCTGGCAGGTACTTCCATAGCTGCTGATTTGAGATGCGTGAAAGAGACTGGAAGTACTGGGCGACCTGGCAAGGGGATGTCAAACTGTTCTGGTTGACCGGCATTCTAGGCTGGTCACTGACCCTAAGACAGCTGCCCAGAGAGCAGGGTAACACCTGCCATATTTACACATAAGGATTATTGCAGGAGCCAGCACCAAGACCTGTCCAAGCAGCGGGTTTCAAAATTTCCTCTTCAGTGCCTCACGTTTGGGCTGAAATCTTATCGGATGTTCTCTCGCCTTGAGCCCTCCTGTGCTCAACTCCTCCGGAGAAAAGGCCAGGTGGATCAATGGACAAATCCGCACAATGCCGAGCATATCTCTGCACCCCTGGACATGAAAGGTATCCTGGAAATGCCAGGATCTTTATTATGTGATGGCTGAACCTCCTTCTGTTCCACTGGCCAGGACAGCTCCAGGATGAGGCATCAGTGAGTGTATACAAGATATCAGATCACGTTCTTTGCAGGAGAGGCGAGATTTGTCTTAGCAACATCAGCCGAGGGTTGAGAGGAGGTGAAGGAGCTACAGGGGATAAAAAAAAAAGAAATGTTGAAGCTGCATTAACGTTCAAATCAACAACCCCATCTGCTTTTGTTCAGAGTTGCTATTTATAGAAGGATGAGCCAATCCAGCTCATAAGCCAAACATAATTTGCCATTAAGTAACTGCTGGATTTGGAGCATGCCCGAGCATTCCATCTCCAGATCATCGGATGCAGCCGAGCAGCTCCCGATTGGGCATTTGCATTTGGGTTTCAGCGGTGGTTCAGAGAAATGAGAGAGTAGGAGGCGCAGTGAGCTCAGACAATAAAAGAGCAGCTCCTAATAATAGCTCTACCTTGGGTTTGGTTGTGAATATAAATAAGGCTCTGCTGGAAGACCAGCTCAGGGAAGAACACCAGAAGGATGTCTGTCGACTCTTACCATAGATTCCCTGTATGTTTCAAAACACAACCAGATCCAACAGGTAGATACGGTAATGCGTTTCATTTGATTTAGAGGTTTAAGGGATGTCAATTAAATAAGGAATAAATGTGTTTCTGTGTTAACTGCTATCAGGAGGATCAAGAGCAAAATCAAAACATTGTCATTAGACATAACAGAGCTATACGTCACCCAACATTCCAAATCTTTTTTTAAATTAATTTTATTTCTAAGTTTTTGCCCATTTTTATCCCCTTTCCAATATGCTAGTAGCCCAATTAGCCCCTCTGTTAGGACTCTCCTCATCACTTTGCACTGTCCCTGACTCTAAGAGGGTGAAGGCAAGCACAAGCCTCCTCCACTGTGTGTGATGCAGCCACCACCTCTTTTATAGCTACCGCTGACAAACAGCATGACCGGGATTCAAACTCAAGATCCTCTGGTCATAGTGTCGGCATCTTAGCCTGCTGAGCCACTCAGGGCCAGCATGCCAATTCTGGTCTTTATTTTTGATGCATCCACAGATGGTGACATGTAATCTTGACGTTTCTAGTGTAGACAGCGTGACAGCTTGACAGTAAGGCTCACTTGGTGTTCAGACAAGGTGTAAAAGAGTTAGAGGTGATATCATTAGATTGTTATCAGGCCCTGGTGATTAAGGTCTTGTAATTGAAAGATTGCAAATTTGATCACCTGGCAAGACATGACTGCCAGCAACATCCAAGTAGACCAAAGAAGATGCTTACCTGGAGCTTATCCACTGAAACATCCTCTTTCCTCTCCTCTCATACACCCCTCTCTCTTTATTATGTGGTCAGGGTGTGGTGTCACCACGGTGCATGGCCCCCCGCGCCCACAAACCATGGCCTCCCACGCCTCCGCCTCCGTGGTCTTTGTCGGATTCAGGCTGGCTCTGGGCTCGCTCCGGTTTGGGGTTGGAAGTCATGGGCGGATCAGGCTGCTGTACAGACATTGTACGGCGCAGGTGTGTGCGCTTACACAAGAAGTCTGGCTTTGCCGACAAGCCGAAAGAGCCTTTCCGCAGCACCATGCGCACAGACGAGCTCTTCTTAGGCCGGGCCCGGTGACCGAACTGCAGTGAAGACAGGTGTACTGCGTAGCCCTCGCTCAGGAACTGCAGAACAGTGTGCAAAAAGAACTTTTACAGACATTTAACACAGAAACAAGCACTGCTTTCCACATAAAATAATATAAAATATTATTATTAGATATGGTGAAAGTGAATTTGGTTAATATATTGTTTTAATTATTTTTTTTATAGAATTAATGTAATGGAGGATTGTTTTGGTTGATATTTTAAGACATACACAATGTATACACAATATGCTATGTCTGAGGATCATTACTAATTATTTGTTTATTTTATTCAAGCTGGATAACAACTGTAGAGAGTGGAAAACGGAAGAAAACTACTGTTTATAAAACAAAACAAAAACAAAACAAAACCAAAAAATAACAATAATCATTTCAAATGCAAGACAAATTATATATATATATATATTAATATAATATGTTTATTATATATTTATTTATAAATATAACAAATATCAATATTTACTGGTTAGTCACATATTAAAAAAGCTAACATGGCTATGATTAATTAATGAATTATAGTAATTCGCATGGTCTATTAATAATAATTAAAGACAGGATTTTATTAATTGTACTTATTAAAACAATTTTTTTTTAAATATTTAAATTACTTGCATGCACAATTACAATTACATGCACAGGCATAAATTACACACCTTAAAGAAAATAGACTATACATGTTATTACACAAATTTGCTGCATATCTGTAGGGGGATGCCATGGCCTGGTGGGTAGGGATCTGGTCTTGAAACTAGAAGATCACTGGTTCGATGTCCAGACAGGTTATGACTGAAGTGCTCTTGAGCAAGGCACCTAACAACCAACTGCTCCTCGGGTGCCATGGAAAGGTGCTTCGGGCACATATTCTCACAGCTTAGTGTGTTCACAAGTGTGTGTTTCAATGCACGGATGGGTTACAGGTCAAAAAAGTAAAAAAAAAATTTAACTTGCAAGGGAATTCAATGTGCAGTACTGTGTATACGTAGTTACTACAGATGTGTAGTGTGCGCTGTACAGTAATGTATTGTTTTAATACAGTGCAGCAGCCTGTTTTCTTTCGCTGTGCTTTCTTTCAGCATCACAATCTCTAATCTTCCATTTCACTTCAGCATCCCACTGCTGTGCATGTGTAGTTTTCTATCTGCAGTGTTGTGTACATACTGTGTTTGTGAGATTTTCATAAAAACTGAATATATTCCATCCCTACGATGGCACCCAAACGTTCTGCTGCTTCTAAGGATGCTGGCAACGAATCTAAACGACACTGAAAGATGCTGATAATTACTGTATGTATGCTATTAAAATTATTAAGGTACTGTACATGTACAGTATGGAAAAACTTATTAAGGGAGTTGGAAATGTTATGTATAAGAGTGTGAGACGGGTTTATAAAGCCTTAAAATAATGCGTTCCTACTTTGCGGAAATTCCTCTAGCACAGGGGGGTCTGGAATGTAACCCTGCGCGATAAATGAGGGACTACTGCACATTTTTAAAGCCGTGCTGACGTTCCTCGCCCCGTCCTGACTTTTACATTTATTTTATTGGACCTGTTCACCTTTTCTCTGACATCAGCACTAAAAACATCAAAAGCAAACAAGGACATGACTTACACTAAAACAGCCGCTGGGTCCTTTTGTATATACAGCGCCCTCCATAATTATTGGCACCCCTGGTTAAGAAGCGTTCTTTGGCTTCTAATAAATAACAGTGGGTATGAGGTGTTTTTCTGCGTACTCATCCTTGGTGTTACGTTTACAGTGTTTGTTGCCAAAAAGCTCTATTTTGGTCTCATCTGACCAAAACACACAGTCCCAGTTAAAATCCCAGTACTGCTTGGCAAACTCCACCCGTTTATGCTTATGAGTATAACTCAGAAAAGGCTTTATCCATGCATGCCTCCCAAACAGCTTGTTGGCATGTAGATAGTGCCTGATGGTTGTTTGGGAGACCTCATAACCCCAAGATGCTACCATTTGATTCAATTCTCTTACAGTGAGCTTTGGAGAACTTTTTACTTCTCTTACCATCCTTCTCACTGTGCGTGGTGGCAAGATACACTTGCATCCCCTTCCAGGCTTGTTTGTCACAGTTCCAGATGTTTTGAACGTTTTGATGATTGCTCTGACTGTAGATAAGGGCATCTGCAGGTGAGTGGCTATTATCTTGTAGCCATTGCCTGATTTATGAAGGTCGACACCCATCTGCCTTACTTGAATAGTGTGTTCTCTTGTCTTTCCCATGTTTAAGAGTGAGTAAAAAAATAGGCCTCTGTGTAACACCATATTTATACCCCAGGGAAACAGGAAATTATTAATTACTAATTAAAGGTTCCTAGATACTTTGATCCACTTTATAAACTACAGTAGAAATAACAAAAATGGTTCAAATACATTTATTTCTAAGAAATTGTTAAGGGTGCCAATAATTGTGGAATTTTATGGGAAATAATTATTTCTTAGTCAGGATTTTTTCTTTCTTTATTTTTTTCAATTGAGTTTAAGGTTGCTTTTTACTAAACTTTTTCAGAGTGAGATTATTCTTCTGCAATAAAAAATATTTATTATGAGGCTTTTAATACATTTTAACTAAGGGTGCCAATAATTATGGGGGGCATTGTACATGTCCAAAAGTTTGTGGACACCCCTTCTAATGAAAGCATTCATTACACCCATTGTTGACACAGATGTACACACAGCTTGTCTAGTCCCTGTAGAGAAGTACAGCCAATAGAATAGGAATAAACATGAACCGAATGGCACCGAGTCTAATGCCAGGTGTGAGTACTTTTGGGATAAGTTGGCGATGAGATGCGGTGCTGACTATCCGACATCCTGACCTCAGCAGGTGTCCCAATACATTTGTCCAAGTAAAATAAAATAACAAGTAAAATGGCTCACCTGGCACTGATTTTGGTACTTCTTAGATGGTCTTCCCACTATGTATATCTGACTAGGGCTGAGGCCAAGCATGCTGTAGACGGAGATATCCTTCATGGAGCCGTAGGCCGAGTTGATCTTAATGTGACACTAACAACACAAGAAAAGATGAGCTGTGACTTTCTCAGAGACAGCCTCGGGTTGTGTTACAAAGAGAATTCACTGCAAGTGTGTGTGCAGGGATGTCTGTGTGAGGGTAGGTGAGAACATCAAAGAAAAAGGGCATGAGGCATGAGAGATGGAGGAGAATAAAAAGAGTGGGAGGAGAAAGACATGGAAAAGAAAAAGGCAATTTGCTAGCGGGCAGTGCAGCCCTGCATGTGTGCTCTACCTCCTGCACCAGATTCCTGAGGAAGATGGTTTTTTGACGGAGAGGGTCGTGCACCAGCCCCTCGGAGAAGAAGATCATGCCCTGGGGGAAGTTGTGCTGAGAAAGCCACGACACCACTCTCTGCTTCTGCATGTCTGGACGCCCAGTGATGTAGATGATCAAATAGCCCAAGTCCTGCCAGTGTCTGCACACACAGAGGCGCCAGTCAGTCTCAGTGTAAAGACACTGCTCTGCTACTCAAAGCACATGCACGTGAGGGTTTTGGCGTTACGCTCATCACGAATGAGAAATCTGGTCATTTTTTAAATTTTCACCTATTTTTTATATCTCAAAAAATGAGAATGTTATGAAAACGTTCATTTGTGTTAATAAAATGATAAAATACAGTCAAATAAAAATGTCATCCATTATCTTTTCTGTTTAATAATGGGTGAGACCCCCCCTCATGCCAGGACATCTTAACTAAACCCAGGACAAGGTGCCAATCCATCACTGGGCACACACATACACCAGGACAACTTAGAGTACCCAATTCACCTGACCTCCATGATTTTGGACTGTGGGAGGACACCCACACAAACACAGGGAGAACATGGAAACTCCACCCAAATGGGGACTCAAACCCAAAAGTTTAAATGTGTCACTTCACATGTAATGATTATATGACGGTTTATTCATTCATTCATTCATTATCACACCCGCTTATTCCTAATCAGGGTCGCGGTTAGTCCCCTACCCCCTCACTGGGCGCAGGGCAGGGCAGTACACCATTCAACTAAGCCCAGGACAGGGCGCCAGTCCATCGCTGGGCGAACACAAACGCACACACGTACACGCACACACATATGGACAATTTAGAATATCCAATTCACCTGACCTCCATGTTTTTCAACTGTGGGAGGAAACCGGAGTCCCCGGAGGAAACCCACGCAGACACGGGGAGAACATGGAAACTCCGCTCAAATGGGGACTCGAACCCAAGACCTCAGCGCTGAGAGGCGAACGTGCTAACCACTAAGCCACCGTGCCGCCCATGACGGTTTATATACTTTTAAAAATAAAATTATAATTAATTATGAACTTTTTTCATAATATTCTGATTTAATACTGTAATAAACACGTCTGTATTATAATGTATAACTGTATCTCAGTGTGTCACTGTACACAGTAAATATGCCAGTGTTAAATCAACACTATTAGAGTTAAATTAACACTGAGGGTGTCAAAATGTTCAAATCTCTCTGTAATGCACAGCAAACGACTAGTTATGTGTGTATGAAGGCAAACATATGATTCCAAATCCTTAAAAGTGAGAATAAAATTAAACATCGTTATGAAGGTTTGCCTGCATTTAGTCATCAGAGCGTCAGTGAGGTGTGGTACTGATGTTGGATGATTAGCTCTAGATCACATAATCCCAGATGCATTGATTAGAACTCTAATCACATCCCAGTAGTATGATTTTAATCAAATACTGTATTGTAAGATAAAACAACACATTGTAGGCAGCTGTGGACTAAAACAGCTTTGGGACCAAAAAGTCACTGGTTCAAGGATAAATCATTATTGGTCATCTGCGCCTTAAGATAACATCCTCCAGGGCCCCGAGTGGCTCAGCAGGCTAAGACGCTGACACTCTCTCTATCACTCACACACTGCAATGTCCGCTGACTCAGGAATCTACTGATTGGTCCATTCAGAGCTGGGAATCCTGCGCTTTCCTCTGAGCGCGTTGGCTCCCCAGTGACGGTGTATCAGCGGTAGTTCAAAAAGAGGTGGTGGCTGTATCACATGCAGCGGAGGAGGCTTGTACTTGTCTTCACCCTCTTAGAGTCCGTGACAGTGCAAAGTGATGAGAGAGTCCTAACAGAGGGGATGGGCTAATTGGCTACTACTACATTGGGAAAGGGGATAAAAATTGGCAAAAACTAACTCCTAACTGGAGAACAGTGGTTATATTAGTCACTACAACAAATCTTAAAATTACAATATTATTTAAAACTAATAGATTATAAGCTATTCAAGGCCACACCTATTAAAATAACAATAAAAAGCCTGTTAGACGAAGACGAGATTGAGTTTAAACTCACTTTTCAAGAAGAATGAGTGACAGTTTCAATTAGTTCAGGGCGAAGCTTTAATGTGTGTCTGGAAAGGCTCCACATGCTGTCAATTTGCTAGCAGTGATGTGCTATATGGTACCTAATTAGCTAAATATTCAAATACATGCCTCGTTTTTGTCATCATCATATTCAGCTCATTCTCTTGGTCTTTCCGTCTCTTTCTCTACCTCTCTCTCAGAGATACTGCTCACCTGACCACATCCACTGCTCCAGGGCGTACTTTAGGGTCGCTGCCCATGATGGAGACACTGGCAGCGAAGGAGCCATCGATGCTAAACACCACACACTCCATCCCCCGCGGCAATACCGTCAGGAAGGCCTCGGCGCTCGTCTGATCTCCCCTGAATGTCAGATGAAGAAGGAAGAAACAGGGAAAGGCAGAGCATGAAAAAAAGGCCTTCAGCACCGTCTGCACCAGAGGCCTTGGAATCAATTCTAGCACCTGCTCGAAAGCTATTATGCACAAGTCCTGAGGTGAGAGGGTTTAACAATTCACTCAGCCATTCAAACCCAGTCCTACAGGGATGGTTTCTGAAGACAAAGGCAATCTGACATACAAAGTAAGAGTGAGTGAAACAGCAATTAACTATAAATCAGAAGGAGTGACACGTCATAAATAATCCGCAGGCATCCCTGGGAAGACAGGTGCTTGGCATGGACTTACTTGACGACCATTTTTATAGGGTAAACCCCCACAGGCTGTTTCTTGCTGTCAGGGATGGTGTAGGATACTCTGCCACTGTTATTGGTCACCTCAGTGTCAAAGTGCACCCAGCGACCTGACTGAGGCTGAGTCATCAGATACACATCCACCTACGAGAGACAGATGGAGACAATCTTAATTGTTTATTTACCAGGTTTGGCATTTAGCAGACGCTCGTATCCAAGTCACAGTGACTTTTAGACATTGGGTCTAGACCAGGGGTTCTCAACTGGTCTTAGCCCGGGACCCACATTTTCTCATAGTCATTAAGTCACGGCCCACTTTTAATGAATACAAACCAAACAAATGTATTTTTTAAAACTAGCCTTGAGATTTCAGGGGGGACATGACCGGTGGGGCGGGGCAGGGGTGCTGGAACATAAATTAAATTAATATTATGAATATTATTATTACAATACATTACTTACAAATTATTATTTATATTATACTCGTTACTATTAATAATATACAAATAATAACAACTATTACGTGTTTTTAATAATAAAATAATACAATTTATATTTATCATTAATAAAATATTAATACATTATTATTATTAAACTAACTAATAACTATTATTATTACAATGCATTACTTACAAATTATTATTTTTATTTTACTCGTTACTATTAATAATATACTAATAACTATTAAGTGTTATTAATAATAAAATAATACAATTTATATTTATCATTAATAAAATATTAATACATTATTATTATTAAACTAACTAATAACTAGTATTACTACAATGCATTACTTACAAATTATAATTTATATTTTACTCGTTACTATTAATAATATACTAATAACAACTATTAAGTGTTATTAATAATAAAATAATACAATTTACATTTATCATTAATAAAATATTAATACATTATTATTATATATTATTTAATATTTATAAAGTGTTAAATGCATGTAGCATAAAATTATCACCCAATTCTGTTTCACTTTTTCAGTCAACTTCACTCATTACCACCAATTTTACACTTATGTTTACATAAAATTTGACCTCATTACCACAAACGTCCAACATGTTAACAACTTACAGCAGCAGGTGAACACCAACTTGCAAAACACATGTTTACTGTTTGATGGAGTGACAGCGAGGATGGCCAATCACGGGTTAGCAAGAAAGGGCAGAGCCAATCGATGAGCTTGTGGTCGGTCTAAACGAAAATCTACATTTCAAATGCTCCGGGTTATATTTGCGTTTTTGCCATTTTGCCTCCGAACATCTCAAATTTAAAGAGAAGGGTTAGAGGCAAACAAATGGTGGTTACCATGGCAACGAGAATGCTGCCCGTGTCCGACACCTGCCTCTCTGTGTCTTTTTTCAAGATAAAGGATGAGTACAAAATCAGATAAGCATGAATTATTTTTCGTTTTTAATTGTTTTAAAATGTAACTCCGCGACCCACTTTTGGTCTAGACTATATAACGCAAAATGTAAAATGGTGTGTTCACCACAGTGGCAATGCTGGGCTTTTTTCTCACGTTGCGTTCTTACTGGCCACTTTATTAGAAACATCTACTGGGCAGTAGGGTTACAGAGCAAAATGCATGGCCAACCCAGCTGTATGGGTGTAGTCAGTCGTCGCTGAGTCAACAACTGCGTAGCACTAGTTGCTTATGGTTACGGAGCTGGTCTTGTGATCAGAAGGTCTTTGGTTCAATCCCCATGTCAGGACATGAGTAAAGTGCCCTTGATCAAGGCATCTAACTCCCAACTGCTTCTCAGGTGCTGTTAATGGGAGCTGCCTGCCACTTTTAACACCCCTACTGTGTTCACTAATGTGTGTGAATGTGTGTTTCACTGTACAGGTGGGTGAAATGCAGAGAAGCCCTGCAGGGAACCAGCAGGGAAAATACATTTACAGCTGAAGTGCCCTTACGCAAGGCACCTAACCCCAAACTGCTCCTTGGGCTGCCCGCTGCTCCAGGTGTGTGAATTGTGTAAGAGCTACAGTCTGTATCTGCAATCTAAAGCACCTTATTAGTAGGTATTTACATGCAATTGCCAATAAAGTGCTTGTTTTGTATCTCATCATTTGCATCAATACAAATATGCCAGCCTGGGTGAACCCCAGGAACAGCCTGGACTACAAAACTCTTCCCATGCATCTCAAAAAGTAATTTTTAGTATTTTTTTTTGTAATTTTTTTAGTACAGTAAAGATGCCTCAGTAAACATCTCCGTCCTACCTTTTCTCCCGTCAGAGTGACCATGTCCAGAGGGCCGTACATGAAGCGACCGACCAGCGTCTGCGGGCCGTCCTCCGTCGCGATGACATCATTCACTCTGTGGTTGGAGGTGACGTTCTGCAGGTAGAGACACAGAATGGATTTGCTCTCCTTTTTCTTGCTCTCACTACAGAACCTGTCACAGCTGTGCAGTGGAACAGAACAAGAAGCCTTCCGACAGGAGGCTGCTTAAGCATGCGGTGTACAGTGCTTGTAATAGAGGATGCTGCATCTTGGATGCTGTATGTCCAAATGTTTGTGGCCACCCATACTAATGTATGACGAGACAGATGTCACACATTCACCTTGTTTAGAGAAGTACTGCCAATAGAACAGGACTAACATGAACCGATTTGCACCTTGTCTAACGCCAGGTGGTCTAGAGGGGCATAACTCTCCACAGCATTGAGCTGAGGAGCTGTAGGGATGCGGTACGGTGATGATCATCCAACATCCTAAGCTCACTAAGGCTCTTGTCGCTGAATACAATCAAATCCTCACAGCAATGCTCCAAAATCTAGTTGAGTGTTACTCCAACAGAGCAGGATGAGCTCTTTTAATGCCCAAAAGAAACAATAAATAAGCAGGTGTCCCAATACTTTTGTCTTTTAGGCTGTTCTTTGCCTGTTTTGATGCCAAGAGGTAAAAATAATGTCGTAATGAGAAATATTACAAATGCGCTTTCATTTAAGATATTTCCGCTTGCTGAGAGATCATTTCGGCTGGCGCTCAAACGCAGCCATCCACAGTAGCCCTGCGCTTTTCTAATAAATCTCTTTCCAAAGAGCTTCAGCCACTGCGAGCATGCAGGAGATAAATTCCACAGCCACTGCTGAGGTAGCCAGGCTGCGAAATTAAAGGAGCCAGAACACCGGCATACGCAGATTCTGAAAACGGATGGTTACAGTAGCCTTCAGCATAGAAATACAGCTGACTGCCTTTGAAATAGAAATTTAAATGCAGATTTGACGCCCTGCTCGACAGAGGCGGAAAATTACTGTGCCAGGATGTGGCACTGCTTTCCATGTAGACCCGACCTGAGTTGACGTGCAATGCACAAAGCATTGTAATGCACGTTGGGCCCTGAGCCCGGCCTCTTCATGATGATTCTGCAGCACTTCCTGTACGCACAGCTTTAGATATGACAGCTGCGACACCAGCGTACCGGCCCTGAGACCCACACACACGTTTTATTCATTTCAGCCACATGCAACTGATGTAAATACCCTACAGTCTTAAAATGAATGTTAAAATGACAATTCAGGAATGCAGTGTGCCACTCCATCACAGCCCAAACGAGCTCATTAACCTGATTGAGCAATTTGCCTTTTAATGAAGCAGTTAAACGTTTTCAGGCTTTCGGGGAGTTTGCATATTAATTAAGCCGGTCAATAATTCATTTTGCTAGCACACTGTATGATGGCTTACACGTGCATGTACACAGCGCCTTGTGAAGGTCTTCACCCCCCCTGGCCCTGTGATGCCATGTAGATGCTTTGCTGGTGACTGTTGGCGATTTATTCCTAATCCAAGGCTCACTTAACCAGCATGGCTACCACAGCATTCCACAGCCATCTCATCTCATCATAGTGGGACCATAATTTGTTTTTCAACAGGACAATGACCCCTACAGGCTGTGTAAGGGATATCTGACCAATAAAGAGGGTGATGGAGTGTTGCATCAAATGACCTGGCCTCCACAATCACCTGATCTCAACCCATTTAAGATGGTCTGGGATGAGCTGGACCGCAGAGTGAAGGCAAAGCAGCCAGCAAGTGCTCAGCACCTCTGGGAACTCCTTCAAGACTGCTGGAAAACCCTTTCAGGTGATTAACTCATGAAGCTAAAAAATTGAATGCAGAGGCGTGTCCAAACTTTTGACTGGTACTGTATATCGAGCCTTTCTAATACCCAAAGATGCTTTTTTCAATCAACACAATCCAGGACAGTGTCAAACCATATTGGGGCATGCATTCATACACACACAGACATACCCACTCAATCACACACACCAGGGGCACCCAATTTACCTGATCTCCATGTTTTTGGACTGTGGGAGGCAACCAGAGACCTCGGAGGAAACCCAGGGAGGCAAAGGGAGGACATGGAAACTCCACCCAGATGAGAACCCAACACCTCAGCGCTGAGAGGCGCTGCCACGCTGTACCAGCTTTGTATACTCAGTGGAGTTTTTTTTTTAGCATATCTGATACCTCTGGTGGGCGGCACGGTGGCTTAGTGGTTATCATGTTCGCCTCTCAGCGCTGAGGTCTTGGGTTCAAGTCCCCATCTGAGCGGAGTTTCCATGTTCTCCCCGTGTCCGCGTGGGTTTCCTCCGGGGACTCCGGTTTCCTCCCACAGTCCAAAAACATGGAGATCAGGTGGATTGGCTACTCTACATTGCCCGTCTGTGTATATGTGTATGTATGTATGTGCGCGTGTGCACTCAGCTACGGATTGGCGCCCTGTCCTGGGCTTAGTTGAATAGTGTAATGCCCTGCCCTGCGCCCAGTGAGGGGGTAGGGGACTAACCGCGACCCTGATAAGGATTAAGCGGGTGTGATAATGGATGGATGGATACCTCTGGCCCAGTTAAGGCCATACTGGTTTGCTATTGTATGTTATCTGTTCTAATGATGTCTGCTCACATATGTTGCAATGCATTCTGTGAAACATCAAGTACTGCAGTCATATTCGGACCATATTGGCGACATTTGTAGTGGAAAGCTCATCATACACACATTAACAGCTGCATTCCACTGCAATGGCCACAGCACAACAACCCCAGCCGCCTGTGACGGTGTGTATGTACACACATGACCAGTCATAACCTCACACACACTCAGGCTACAATCTAAGCAGGGCAACAGGGGGCCTAACATACACAAAGTATGAAAAAAAAGGGCAGCCTGAATAAAACGCCGCAGGCACGAAGCCTCGGCAAAGCCTCTGATCTAAAACCTTTTTCAAGTGTCTTGAGCAAAAATCAGTGCTTTGGAGCCGGCTGCAGAGAAAAGGGCTGAAATTTCACATCAAGGTCCTGCTGATCAAAACACTCTGCCCTTCTGAAAAGAGGCGTTGAGGACGATGAAATGCTCCGGGATTCTATATATAACCCAAATGAACGGCCGGAGCAGTTTTTTTCCTTCTTTTTCCAAAGACGGAGCTGATATAGCAGAACGACCTTGCAAAGGCAGGCTTCAGTGGCACCATGCTGGGTAATTACGCTGTTGAATTCTGCATTCAGACTCAAGGTGAGGTGTATTTTTGCAATTGGCAAATATCTACCCACATGCTCGCACAGGCAGCTATTGTGGAGTGTTTTGAGGAGCATAATGTCTTAGCATCACTCCGGATATTTTTAGTCCTTCATTCTCAATGTCAGATGCTGTTGCCTGCTTGCTGTCACTTGAGTGATGTGTGTGTCTGTGAGTGTGTGTGTGTGTGTGTGAGTGTGTGTGTGTGCTTGCCTCACACTGAGAACTAAATGAGAACATTACTCAGCACGTTGGCTTCAGAGAGTTACAATTAATGATCAAACATGTCATTTTTGATGGAGAAAACCTTCTCAACACATCGCCTGACTCGGGTGAGAACATGTTTAATTATACTGCACGATGCTGCAATCAAATAGTGCCTGTGTATAAGATCCAGAGATAAGATCTCTTTAACATCTCAATAGTTTCTCCCAGACAACAACGGGATGAGACAGAAACACAGACAAGACCTTAGCTTAAGTCTCCTGTTGCTCATATATTTCTCCTGAGACAAAGATCTCAACAATCTCATATCTCGTTATGAGTTATAATTGAGATCTCAACACAGTCTCACATTGTGCTCAGCTTTGGTAACAAAGTCCTGAATTTCAATATGAACCATTTCTCGTCTTTTTCTCACGCTATTTCTCATAGGAAATGTCAGGAGAATTAAATCAATTAAGTCATCAAAGAGCAACATTTGAGCAATAAAAGCTTTCTCTGGGGAGTGAGAGAGACTGAGACAGACAGAGAGAAAGAGAGAGAAAGAGAGAGAGCATGAGAAGAGAGGGAGAGGAACAGCTAAAGTTAAAGCCAAAAGATCCAGAGATAAGATCTCTTTAACATCTCAATAGTTTCTCCCAGACAACAACGGGATGAGACAGAAACACAGACAAGACCTTAGCTTAAGTCTCCTGTTGCTCATATATTTCTCCTGAGACAAAGATCTCAACAATCTCATATCTCGTTATGAGTTATAATTGAGATCTCAACATAGTCTCACATTGTGCTCAGCTTTGGCAAAATAGTAACAAAGTCCTGAATTTCAATATGAACCATTTCTCATCATTTTCTCATGCTATTTCTCATAGGAAATGTCAGGAGAATTAAATCAATTAAGTCATTAAAGAGCAACATTTGAGCAATAAAAACTTTCTCTGGGGAGTGAGAGAAGCATGAGAAGAGAGGGAGGGCAACAGCTAAAGCTAAATTAAAGCCCAGCCAGAAACTCTACAGCAGCTCTAGAACATACTGCAAAGTTGATGGTTTCTGAGATGCTACCGCCACCATACTTGGTATCCTACTATCAGCCCTTTTGGAGATCAGTCACGTCACGTCCTTTACCCATGATGACAGTTCTACACTCTGCTACAACTAACTGGTGTGCTCACTTATGTATACATGCAGTAAATACTGTCAAGTGGCATCAGTGACATCCCAGGCCAAGTTCATTCCAAACCAGAGTTGATTGTGTATTTTAAATGAGATGAATGGGGATTTTCATCAATGTTTACGTATAAGTCTCTCCAAACCTTATATATTATATAACCTTATACATTTCCTGTATAATTTCATTTCTTGAGTTCATTCCAAACTTGGGGAGGTTATAATATTCTATATGATCTTGTATCTATTAGTTTATTTCAAGAAAATCAATCACAGCAAGCAAAAATACTTGAAAATCACTTCAAGGTCTTGTTTTTCTTTTCCTGAGATAACTAGTCTAGAATCACGTGCATTAGATTATTCCGTTAGTTTGATGAAAAGGAGAACATGGAAACTCCACCCAGATGGGGACTCGAACCCAAGACCTCAGTGGACCCATATTATGGAATAACAAATCTTTTTCACTATTTTTGAAAATGCATGATATATCGTACCAGTCAAAAGTTTGGACACACCTTCTCGTTCAATGTTTTTATTTTTTTTCCCTAAATTGTAAATTGATACTGAAGTCATCCAGACTCTGAGTGAACACATAATGAATCATGTAGTAAACCTAAAAGTGTTAAACAAACCAAAACACATTAAGGGGGCAATAAATGCAAGTCATGAACTCTTGACGAGACACAGCTGTTAACTGAAAGCCATTCCAGGTGACTACCTCATAAAGCTGACTGAGAAAATGCCAAGAAAGCTGCATCTAAGCCAGAGGTGCCTACTGTGAAGAATGTCAAATATAAACATGTTCTGGTTTGTTTACTTGTTTGTTTACTAAATAATTACAGATGTGTTTACTCATAGTTTAGACTTTAGTATTAATCTACAATGCAGAACATTTTTAAATCTTAGATCTTAGATCTTACATTTAAAATTTTAGGTGCAGTGTTTATACATCTGTACGGGGTGCTCACCCTTAGCTTGACATGCGTGCGTCTCCGTAGCCACTTCTCTCTGGGACTGGAAGGAGAAAAGGAGGTGGAGTCTGAGCTGTCAGCCTCCTGAGCCTTCACACAGTCACAGCGCATCACCTGTCAATCACACAGAACACCCACCCATGCATGGGCAACCCGTGATCACACTACCCCAGCACCATCTCTCAGTCAAAACATTTTCCCTTTAGAGTAAAACCAAACCTGAAACAAACAGAATGTAGCATTTCTTTCAGTTGAGCACGTTTTTAGAGGTGTAGAGGTGGGCGATGTGCCAAAATGTCATATCACAATACTTAAGGAAGTATTTTCATGATACACAATATGCCATAATATCATTTTTTTTCTAACATCTGCTGACAAAAGTTTAAAAAATACCAAAAAGCTATTAATTAAATGATTTGTATTCAACATTTTTCATACTGCGCTGCCAATTCAATCTAAAAAAAGAGGATTAATTGTAATTTCTTTTTAATTACACACCATTTAGAAGTATTTTTAAGTACTGACGATACTCACAAAATACTCAGAATATTATATTTATCACAATAGTAATAAATATTGTCTCATTGCCCAGCTCTATGTGCAGGTGTAGTTTATATTAATGATTTAATGAGTTGGCACAAGTACTAAGTCCTAAGCTGCAAGTTTAAGTCAAGACGCCAATCTTAAGTCATTCATTTTAGTCTCATATTGAGGTTCACTGTACCACATTACACTGAAATAAAACCTGGAATATCATTTTAGGAGCGTAAAGCAAACCGATGTCAAAGCAGCTACCAGATTAGCTACTAATAATGTGGATGGATTGTCCACAGAGAACATGATGATTAAGATAATAGTACTGCTGGCTGTTCAGGAGCCTGTTGGCCTGCAGAAAGAAGCTCTCTCAGAACCAACTGGTTCTGGACTTTATGCTTCTGTACCTCCTGCCACTCAGCAGGCTTGGGTGGGTGGAGTCTTTTAGAATCCTCCTGGTCTTCCTCAGGTAGCAGCTGGCGTATAAGCCCAGGAAGTTTGGGATTGTACCACCGTACTATCCTCTGCAGAGCTTTTTGATGGACCCTGTTAACAACATCCCGTTCCAAGCCTCCTCAGCCGTCTGAGGTACCGTAAAAGAGGCGCTGTTATGTTCAGTGCACGTCCGAACCTCTGTCATGTGAACATCCAGGAACCCAAAGCTGCTGACTCTCTCCACTGCAGCTCCATTGATGGTGATGGGGGTGTGCACATTCTCTCGCTTCCTGAAGTCCACTATCAGCTCTTTGGTCTTGTTGACATTGAGAGAGAGGTTATTCTCCTGGTACCAGTGTGTCAGGAAGCTGACTTCCTCTCTGTAGGCCTCCTCGTTGTTGTTGGAGATCAGGCCCACGATTGTCGTGTCGTTTGATGGTGTCCTGAAGACGCAGCTCTAAGTTTGATGGTCTCGTTGGAGCTGTGCTTGGCTGGGCAGTTGTGGGTGTACGGGGAGTACAAGAGAAGGCTGAGCACACAATCTTAAAGCTGTAATATAGTGAGCTAATATAATATGTTATTATACATAATTATGGACAAAAAGTACTATTTTTATTTATGAGGGCACAAGGGTTTCGCTGGGTTGAAGCCCACTCTGCCATTTAGAAAGCTGCATTGTTACCATACAGTAATGGACACCATGCCAACAGTGAAACATGGTGGCGGTAGCATTATGCTTTGGGGCTGTTGTTGTGCAGCTGGAGCTGGGGGCTTTAGTCTACAAGAAGGGAATTATGACTACACTATGCCAACCTGCTTTTACCCTTCTCTCTGCCCCTAATTGGAAATATGGGATGTGTGATTATAATGTGAAAGTCCTTTAGCCTTATAAGTTACCTGTCTTAGCATGAAGGCCACTACATCAGTAGACTCCCAGTAAGAAGCGTGGAACAGGTGAGGCAGAGCCACAGTGGGGAATGCAGTGAGCACGTCGGGACAGTACAATGTATAGTCCAGTCGTTTGGAGCCCCACCAGCTACTAGAGACTGCAACACACATATAGAGGTGTTATATTAGACCTATAAACCTCATAATGAGCACCAGCACAACATATTTTACCTTACAGTGAAGAGTCGCTAGTACAGTTATGCACAGACAACAAACAACTGTGTCATTAAAGCGGGTCTGTTCAGCACATTAAGGCTTTCAAGGCAATAAAAGGGTGCTGCAGATGTATTACATACAGTTCAGCCAGGATACACAGTGCTAAAACTTCCATTTCAAGTAGAATGATGATGTATAATGGGCTTAACTCCACAGATGAAAGAACATGACTAATAGAACTGAGCACTGCTGAGCTGGTGTGGGTGAGCTTAGCTCGCTGAGCGGAGCGTGTGCCCGCTGAAACTGCCCACTCACTGTTGGCGATGGTGCAGCTGAGCCTGCTCTCCCAGCAGCCGGACGACTGGCTGCCCGTACTAGTCAGGCTGGCCCTACGGCCCCCGCCGCCCACCTGCTTCACTGCTTTCTCCATCTCATCCGCCTTTGAGGAGGAGAGGGGCGGAGCGGTCCCTGGAGCTGGACCCACATCCAGGAACACATCGGGGTGGTTCTGGATGTCATCGACTGGAAGGAGAAGCAGAAATATAATCTACATAACATCTGCACACAGTACTTGCACGTCCATAACTACACAACAGTGGACAGTCTTAACAAGAAAGCTGCCGTAAAGGGGTCTTTGAAGCACTTCTGCTTCCCTCAAGACCCATTTAATTGGGTCTTAGATGTTTGAGTGTGAAAAAAATGAACCCATTAAATCACCAGCTATATTATATCCTGTGACCTACAACTCATTAATGGTCTGGACCTGGTCGTCTGCTTTCTGGAATATTTTTGTTTTGTTTTCCAATACATCATTGTCAAAATTAAAACACTGGCTCATACCAATTCAATTATTATTGCCATTTTCAATTAAATTTACTCACTTTAAAGTATCAAATGTTCCAAATTAAATACAATTCTGTTTAATTCTGTTCAGGTATCACAGTTCGAGCTAGACTACTTAATGAAGAGTTGCAATTATCAGGGTTGTGGTACTTGGGTTCAGACTCAATTTGTGATGTTCTTGAGTTAGACAACTGGACTGGAATATGGGCAGTGACTAATTTATTCAGGCGCTAAATAGGGAAAAAGCCTAAAGGCAAAAAGGAGTGATTGTATTTGGGCCCCAAAGGTCAGAGTGTGAAGGAAGTAGCTGAATTTGCATGTGTATGGAAGTGTACGGTCATACAGGTCTACCAGCTACTGTTGTGGTTGTGTCTACAGGACATTCTCCTCAGAATTGTGGCCTCAGAACCTCATTATTACCAACCTACATCAATCACACTGAAGTAGAAATTGACTCCTGCTAGCAATAATCAGACTGAAGCTTCCAGACTGATGCACTTTTAATTTGACCCCATATGGATGTAATTATCACTTTTATTAATATCATTATTGTTTTACACTACAGCACAATGTCAGACTTAACTGATGACGTACATTTCTATCAGTAGTCCGATCAGAGGAGGATGGATCCCCTTTGTGAGTCTTGGTTCCTCCCAAGGTTTATTCCTCCAGCCTCGAGGGAGTTTTTCCCTTGCCACTGTTGCCTTTGGCTCGCTCGCATTTTCGCTCGCTCGTGTTTTAGGTTTTGATTTAAAAAATTTTTTTACATATATATATATATATATATATATATATATATATATATATATATATTTTTTTTTTTTTTTTTTTTTTTTTTTAAATTCAATTTAATTAATTTTTTAATTAATTAATATTTAAATTGTATTAATATTTTAATAACAAATAATTATAAATTTTTGATTTGGTGCCCAAATACAATCACTCCTTTATCAATAACATCTACTTTATCTGAGACATTCACTGCACTGTACCACCTCTTCTCAATCTATGAATCCCGTCACACACCCCACAGGTATTTATAGCCTGATCATCCTCATGCAGCGTCATCTGTGGGACCCTGAAGTTACTATCACCTTAAATACACAGGTGACTAATTGATCATCCAGGGAGCTCATAAATCTGATGGAAGGGCATGCATTTTTCCCTGTCTGCATTAGGTTTTAGTGTTTACATGTCTGATTTGATCTGCACTGAGCCATAGTAATGACAGTCTTAAAACTATCAGTCAACAACTCTGGAAACTGTTAGAGCTATAAATAAACCAAATAAAATAGACAATTCAATTGACCCTCTTTTCTAGGAATCCACCTGCTCGTCTGTGTGAGCGGACGGTTGTGTCGAGTCAGAAGAACAGCACATTTGCTTGATGACCCAAGACGGAATAGTTTAAGTATCTATTTCTCAAGACACTAAAACGGAGGCTTGTCTTCCAGTCCAAAGACTGCGGTTCTTTGTGCCTTTGGAAGAGAGCTAAACGTTTCCTAATGCAAGTCAAGCACTCGTCCTTTTCCGCTCTGCTAAATTCCCTGAGTGTTAACCACAGCTAATCTCTCTCTTTATAGTGATGCGTCTTCCTCACAGCCTGCTATTCCTGATAGAGCCAAATCGAATGTGTTTTCATTACACTGGGCGACTGTGTGGAAAACATCCCATTAGGCAAGGCTGCATAACAGCTACAGCCACAGCTCGCGACACATGTTTCTGTGTGTACACAGTGAGCCATTCTAGCACGAATCACCGTCGCTACAGGTGGCAAAAGAGCACCATTCTGGACTGATGTTATTTGAACATTTGCCAGCTGAACAGAGTTGTGAGTAGAAAGTCTTTAGGCGGTCATGACAAGAGCTAGGTGGAGTAGATCAGAAGAGATTAGAAGAGATACCATAACGTCATTGTCTTGATAAATTATACATCAGAACACACTTTGAGTATAGCACATACAGGGGTTGGACAATGAAAGTGAAACAGCTGGTTTTAGACCACAATAATTGATTAGTAGGTGTTGGGCCTCCTTTTGCAGCCAATAGAGGGTCAATTGATCTTGGGAATGACACACACAAGTCCTGCACAGTGGTCAGAGGGATTTTAAGCCATTCTTCTTGCAGGATAGTGGTCAGGTCACTACGTGATGCTGGTGGAGGAAACCGTTTCCTGACTCGCTCCTCCAAAACACCCCAAAGTGGCTCAATAATATTTAGACACAAAGACTTGCTGTCTTGGTCACAGATGCGCCAGCAAGACGTGCAGCAACAATTTGTCCTCTTTTGAACTCTGGTATGTCACCATAATGTTGTGTGCATTGTAATATACTATATAACTGTGCTCTTACCTGCTAACTGAACCTTCACACTCTGTTCTTACTGGTGCAATGTGACATTAATGAAGATTGGCCACCAGACTGGTCCAGTTTAGCCATGAAACCTCCCAAACTAACATGACAGTGTTTCACTTTCATTGTCTAAACCCTGTATATTATCAGTGGTCTTGTAGTCTGTGAGCCCAGCTTTCATCTCAAGACTGGTCTCAAAACAGTGAACTAAAGGCCTCAGAGCCAATGCCAGCCATTACAATGGGCCCTGGGTTCTTCAGAGTAAAGGACAATAGCTGGCATGTAGGAGGCTCCTGGATGAAGAAAACACTGTGCAGTTGATGCCACCAGGTAGTGCCAAAGACTGCTCACAGATGTCCTGAAGCAGATCTGGGAAGAGATCCCGAAGACACCATCCACTGTCTCATCAGGACAAAGTCAGGAGTGCAGTGAGGGCCATAAACACCACGTCCACATTAAGAGTTGATGAAATTGATGATTTTGGGTGTGATTTTGAATCTGTCCATCAATGATTTGACGTTTCCTGACTGCTGTTTGTTTGAATCGTTCATTCATTGAGAAGAAATCTGCCACTGTCCACTGCCAGCCATAACATTAAAACCCCCTGTTCCATTTTATCAGCTCCACTGACCATCAGTGCACTTTGTTACAGACTGCAGTCCATCTGCTTCTTGTTCTTTTACGGTCAGGACCCCCCACAGAGCAGGTATTAGTTGGATGCTGGTTCTTTCTCAGCACTGCAGTGACACTGCTGGTATATTTCTGTTAAAATGCCCATCTGTAAGAGGAGAAGGTAAATGTAAAGTGAGAGAAAGCTGTGTGTGTGAATTCTAAACACGAGTAACTGTATCTGAGTGGTTCATCACACACAGACCCTGAATTTGTATTGCTTTTCCCAGCCTGGCTGCTATCTCTCAACAGCAGCAACAGAGCGTGTGCAGAATGTCGCTGCACTCTAATGCATGTGTCACACTGTGGCCAGAAGCTGCACAAACCCATTGCAAGCAGCCGCTGTGGCTGTTTTCCCCGCCGCGTACGGTTTTGCCAGGTTAACCTCCGACCCTGACCTTTTCCGCAAGACTTTTCACCAGGCGCAGGAGACACTACAGCTCTGGCTAATTTCTCCTGTCACTAAAGAGCCTGGAGACAGTAGCAGAATACAAATGCACTGCAACAGTCTTCACGCGCGTGATCAGGAATCATCCTGGACTAATATCAAACAAGGACTGAGAGAACACAAGAAATCGCAGCGCTCTTTAAACAGACATGAGGCAAGTCCTGAGAGAGTGAGCGCCACATTTCATTAGTATATTAAGCACAGAGCTCATCAAGAACATAAGTAATAAAGGCTGCTTAGCAGATGTGGAAAGTACAGAAGATAATCCGTACTGATCATTACTGTTAGACACTAATATTGAACAAATAAATATGACAATATTCCAAAAAAGTCAACCAAAAGCTAGACATCTGTATCTTGAACTGATGTGACTACCTGCTGTGAGGACTAGTGCATCTAAACAAATTAGAATATGGTGGAAAAGTGAAATATGTCATTTTATGATAATAACCGTTAGTGCGGGGAAGTGTTTTCTTATTAACCTTCAAGGTGGGAAGAGGTTTATTATTATTATTATTATTATTATTATTATTATTATTATTATTATTATTATTATTATTCACATTATTATTATTATTACTATTATTATTACTATTATTATTATTATTATTCATATTGTTCATATTATTATTATTATTATTACTATTATTATTACTATTATTATTATTATTATTATTATTCATATTGTTCATATTATTATTATTATTATTACTATTAATATTATTATTATTATTATTATTATTATTATTATTATTATTATTATTATTCACATTATTATTATTATTATTATTATTACTGGGTTTTATAAGCTGCCTGCCTCCCTCATTTTTCCCCATTACTGGTGGGTTAATAGCAAATGTAGGCAACATGTGGTCAGAATTTGCAGAAATTAAATTAGAAGTTTGTAAATAATTAAAAATGTATTATATTTATAATATAATAAAATAAAATAATAAATAACATTAAATAATAATAATAATAATAATAATAATAATAATAATAATTTTATTAGTTTATAGATTGTGTGCTGTAGTGGCTCTGTGTTAACTTTTATTAATAAAATAATAAATAAAATTAAATAATAATAATAAAAAAGAAGCTTTTTAAAATCTAGTTTTATTAGCTGGCTAAAGCCAGTGTTGTGTGTCTGCAGCTGTAGTGCTCAATGGATTCGTAATTATGGGGTCCAAGCACCGCAGGTCCTGGAATCCTGTTGTGTTTTTTTTTTTTGTTTATGAACATTTTCCTGCAGAGTTTTATTGCAGCTCTAGTCATACCCATCTGGCTTGCATGTTCAGAAGATACTGAATACATTGAATTAGCTGTGTTAAATTAGAAGTTTGTAAATAATTAAAAAGTAGCTGTTAACCACAAAGGTCATGAAGGCTTTTCTGACAGAATACACCACAATGTGAGTACACCACAATAAACCACTGGAATACAAATAAACCTGTATGTATAGTACTGTGCAAAGATTTTAGGGAACTGAGAAAATAAGATAAAAAAAAACATTTATCAGGCAAGCGTTTCCAGAAACTTGTGTTGAACTACTATAGTTGGTGGTTTCTTGACACTTTTGGGAAATGCACTGTAGGTGGTGTTTATGGCCTCATGGCCCATTCATTCTAGAGTCTCAAATGAGTGGTAGAGAGCAATGAACATGCCACAGTGGACTAGTTAACCTCTATAATGAAGAAAGAAAGAAAGAAATCAATGAGAACTCCAAGCCAAGAGTGGTTATTCCCACTGTTAGGCAGGTGGTCAATGTTTTGATATGACTGTAAGTAACCTTTTGCAGACTGATCAAGGTAATACATTTGTCAGATATGTATACAAAACACTGCATGGCTGACAAAAGCCCACATCAGCAAAGACAAAGAGTCAAGTAGCCCACACATTTCTCCTTTCTGGCCTGTCTTCTGCCTGTATACGTCACAATGACTGACAAAGACAGAGCGAGGGAGACAGAAGAGGCAAGAGAGGACAGAAGAGAGAGAGTGATAAAGATGGGTAGACACAGATGCTGGCAGAGAGAGACAGCCAGTCAGCCAGAAGCGAGACAGGGCCTTGTCTTTGAACAAAGGAGCCTAGAGACCAAAAAGCATCCGGCATCTGTATGAAATAACCCACTCAGATGAAACACCCTCAGGAGGTAATCAGAAATAAAAAATAAAGGGTCATATACAGTATGAAACACAGGCATAGTCTAGCCAGATGCTGTCACGCTCAAGACGTTCCAGGAGACCTTGAAAAGATTGGTTTGAGGAGAAGATATGTAGGCCAGACAGGACATATAGAGCTCCTCAGAGCTGCTGAACACAAGCTGGGAGATTTCTGACAGTCAGGGGAGAAAGAATATGAGCTCTGAGCCCGAGGGACGATAAAAAAACCCAGAAAAGTATAAAGAAAAGTAAAGGAAAAGGTCCACGAGCCTTTCCTGAGAGTAATGAGAAAAAGAACTGCACAATGCCGGTCTACAGAAACATGGTTTCCAGTCTCATGCTCTGGTTCAGACGCAGACAAAAGCCCTGATTTTCAATCAGGCCACAAATGAAGTCAATGCAAGTGCCCAGAAAAGCCATAAACAAGTAAACAGCCTGGCTATTCCTGGATATTAGAGACATTAATCACATTAAAAGGCCTGCAGAGCGGATCTGTGATGACTGTAATGATGGAACTACCTTACACATGGGACGCCGCTCCAGAGCCACTCCATGTGGCTGCAGTAATTAATTACTGCATTAAACCAGCCTGTGGACGGGTGTGTGCGTGTGTGTGTGTGCATACACATGAGTATTTCTTCATACCTCTACCTATCTCTCTGTCTAACAACAGCTTTTTGACAAATGTTTGTATGGTCACTGCAGACAAGTCGTCTTATTGAAAAGACTGTTTTATTTCCTCAGAGGCTGCAGGTCATCCCTCCTTTTCTGGACAGCTGCTGGTGTGACACGAGACCACCGTTTTAATGAGGGCCAGGTCACGGCTATATTAAGGCTGTATAAATGGAGTCTCCTGTCAAAGACTAAGACTCTTCTGTAAGTAATTATATTACACAAAACTTTGTCCTAAAACTTCCATCCATCCATTATTTTATCCACTTAATCCTGATCGGGGTTGCCAATAAGATGTTGGCTGAGTCCCAGTTTTTAGGCACCATGGTTGTAACCTGCTCTAAAGGACATACTAGGCTGTACTGCCTCAGTAATGGTTTTAAAAGATTTTAAAAGAACAGTGTTTCCTGCAGTGAGGTGTCAGAGACTTTACGGTATAGAGTGTAATCATGGAAATAATCCTCTTTATCTTTATAATCATGCAAAAAACGATACCAATACAGTCCAGCACCCATCACCAACACAGCAAAACCTTGTAAACTTTGCAAACAAATATTCAACACCACAAACAGATCAACAGACAAATACGATGGTCCAAACTTACTGGAATGCAAATCCTGATAAGTTTACTTATATTCAAGAAAATGATAACTGGTCGTCTACAATATCGCCAAGCCTTCATTCTTTTTGAGACGAAATGATGACGGAGTTCTCAAACGGAACAGGAAGTTCAAGATGCAAACCAGTGGTTCCAGGAATGAATAGAAGCTCAGTCATGGGTATATGAATACACTCTGCTTTGCTTCTTTACCCAAATGATGGTGAATAACTTTAATACTAATAAAGATCTGGTGATGCTGGTATTTCAGTGTGATTTTTTCCAGCATACAGTTCTTTTCTCCTGATCAGGTGGTGATGTGGTCTGCATGGAGACCTTATTTGTATCTTCTGAGTGGAATTGGTGATTCAGAACATTCACACCATCAACACTTCCTCCTGTACTGTGCACCGATACATTATACACACTCACACCATCAACACTTCCTCCTGTACTGCTCACTGATACATTATACACACTCACACCATCAACACTTCCTCCTGTACT
>BRDA01058811.1:0-10499 GCA_036984385.1 Crenuchus spilurus
CAACAAGGATATTGATTATATGTTTATGCAATGATAATTCATCAAGGCTTTTGATTATATGTTTCAAAGCTGTTAAAAGCAGATCCCCAACACTAGTCATAATTCTAATTAAAGATACCTTAAATGACACCATATTTCAAGATATCTTAAGTGCATTCTTAGGCAATCATTTTGACTAGTGAAAATTGAACTCGAGATATCTTGAAAGCAAATAATGACTAGGCAAAACTAAATTTAAGATATCTAGAATTGTAATTATGACTAGTAAAAATTCCATTTAAGATATCTCCAAATGAATTTGAGATATCTTGAATTAGATGACTTTTCTATTTAAGATATCTTAAATTAACATTCTGACTAGTCAGAATAATGTTTGAGATATCTTGAATTAGCATTCTGTCTAGTCAAAACGTCACTGATTTATGTAGCATTTTGGCAGAAAGTTTATAATGCATTTTGGTCCGCAATGTCAGGTCAGTCCAGCTCAAATTCTTGTGTTTTTAACATGGTTTTAAGCGCTGCAGCTTGTGCTCGACATGTATTAAAAAATACGGATGATTTATTCTCTATACTGTGGCATTTTTGTACAATTTTGTCCAGAATGGCCAGCGCCATTGCAGCCACCCGAGATTCCACACTACAGGCAATTGTCTGGACAGCTCCAGGGTTGCCAGGTCCATCAAAAATATTCAGCCCAAAGTCAGTCTAAAACCCACCTTTCAGTAGCTTAAACTAGCCCAAAATATATGTCTGTCACATGTTTGAAGCAAATAGCAGAACAACTGAGTGTATGACTTAGTATTTTGTTTATAAGAGATTTATTATTCCATCAAACCTTTTTCTTTTTCCCAGCCCTTGCAATACCGCCTCCTGTATTTCCCCATTTACCTGGCATATTAGCTAATGACTGTTTTCACCTTCTGTCTGTCTGTCTGTCTCTCTCTGTCTGTCTCTCTCTCTCCTTTTCAGGCTATCTTTCCTTATAGTGTTAGTGTTTCAAACAAGCCCAATTTGGCGTGAAAACCACGAACCTGACAACTCTGGACAGCTCAGTGCAGCACAAAGCAACATCAATCCAATTGTTCCAGGGCGTGCCGTAGTATTAGACGTGCGCCACCTAGCGGTGTGGAATGCAACAGTAGGTAACATTCTGTTGTACAGTATATCGCCGTTAGCAGATGGAAAACAAAGATGTTTGTAAGCAACAAATACCTATTATACCTAATATTTTTGGAATGCCATATTAATGTCATAATATAAAGTATTATCATAATGTTTTTGTCATGAAGGATGAATCTACCTAGCGCTAGTGTGTCTTAGTTCATTAAGTTATGGAAAGTTCACTAAATAAGCTTAACTAACTACCTAGCCAGCTAGGTAGTTTGACTAATTTTGACACAATGTTGAGGCAGCAACCTAGCACTAATTAGAATTCTTTTATCTGCACTTATAACTAGCTAAAATTCAACATCCGCATACAGTCCTAAAGTACTTTGGGTATTTTTTCTTTCATGATTAAGCCATAAGAGCCCAGACAAAATTATGAATATTGATACAAAATTCAAAATTGAATCAGTTTAGTTAATGTCTTGTGATGCTCTCAGGATGATCAGTATATGTCACATAGGGACAGAGTGCTGTTAGAAACTGCACAGATTTTAAAGGGTCTGGAGCACATATGTCACCATGGACTCTTTTAGGTTAAGAGACTATTAATGATTAGCTAAATTTGCTGTCTTCATCTATCTGTCAGCTTGACCTGTAATTACTTTCAAATGTTTAGTTCACAATTTTGATATCACTAGCAGGGTTCTAAATTAAGACCCGCCAACCCGCCAAATGTGGGTAAAAAATCATTTTGGCGGGTGTTAATAAAAACTGCAAGAGGCATTACATGTATGATACATAAGGCTTCGTTCTCGGTCATTTATCCCCTGGCAGTACTTCCTATATTTACCATGAACACTTTGTCTTAACGCTACGTCATGACATTATGCGCTCTTTGGCTGCGCGCAGTTTGTAGTGAAAACAGCGCGAGAAACCATGGAAATGAACGCTAACAGCACTGAACTGACTTCAGAGAGCAAGACAGAAAACAACTCAAGGTAGGAGCAAAGTAAACGGGGCCCAGGGTTGCCAGATTCGCTATTTTCACGTCAAATTGGGCTTGTTTGAAAATCTCGTCGCGGGTGAAAATGCGTTTTTTTAGCTACTTTTAAAAATTACCGCGCCCGCCAAAAAACAACAAGAAAAGTGGGACAGACAGAGAGAGACAGACAGAGAGAGAGACAGAGACACGGACAAACAGACAGAAAGAGACAGACAGACAGACAGAGAGAGAGACAGAGAGAGACAGACAGACAGACAGACAGACACAAACACAAGGTGAGGAGAAGACAGTCGCTAGCTAATATGCCAGGTAAACAGGGGAAATACGGGTATTGCAAGGTCTGAGAAAAAGAAAAAGGGTTGATGTAATGATTAAAAGTATTCCTAATGACGAGAAAAAGGCGTATTACAAAAACTGCAAATTTTTTTGCTAATTGTGTTACTATTAAATGTTCTTGACTGGATATAAAACTTATAAAAGAGCTAATAAACACTAATGTTACCATATTATTAATGACTGATAAATGCATTATGAACAAACTACACTCATAGTTATTTTGCTATTTGCTTCAAACCTGTGACAGACTTATTTTGGGCTAGTTTAAGCTTCTGAAGGGCGGGTTTTAGACTGACTTTGGGCTGGATATTGTTGCTGGACCTGGCAACCCTGACGGGCCAGAGCTCTGAAGACAGACAGACAGACAGATAGATAGATCGATCGATTGATCCTAAACATGTTTGGACTTTCTGTGTATATTTTATAGTATATGTTGTGCTTTTCATGCTAACAGTGTTAATAAAATTCTCTAATGCATTCAGTGGCACTCATTTCTCTTATTTTTACATAAAATTTGGCTAGTGGAAATTCAGATTGGCCGATAACTTTAGAGAGTTACCAGCCACATTGGCTGGTGATCAAAAAAGTTAATTTAGAACCCTGATCACTAGTATAGAATGTAGGCTACACATTTAAACAACAGGTACATTAATAAGTGTAAAGGCAGAGAGAGTTAAGTAGCCTACTTAAAGTATTGTAAGAATGTAATTTTGGCCTTTTGTGTTTTAGAACCACATAACAATACAACCAGAAAACTATCACTGCCCTTTTTGTGCACCAACCATGTTTAAGCCAGCACGCCTGGATAGACTCAAGGCACATCTGGTTGGTCACTTTAATAGAGCTGTTCACCATGAAGGTAAACTTCATGCAAGTGTAATTTTTCAGCTATTGGCAAATGTATATAACAGATATGATTGACATAAATGGACAATCCTCTCCTTAAAGCACGACTACTTAATTTAGTTAATTTAGTTAATTTAGACTACTTTTAATTTACGTTATTTAGATAGTTCAGTAATGTATTTGTTGGGTGTAGCTTTTGAAAATCCTAACCCACTGTGGGCTTTTATACTTTTTCTTTGATTATTTTAGGTTTTTCTATTCACAGATGTGGGTTGGAATGCAGAGCAGAGCTCCATTGTCACTGTTTTTACTGTTCCACTACAATTTTACGAAGAATAGATTTTGAGAAACATTTGATTTTATGCAAAGAAAGGCAATCCAAAAAACTGCCAATTCAGGAGTCCACCTCAATCGAGACAGCCAGTATAACTGCCACAGGCTGTGGCACTTCCACTGGTAAAGTATTAATCTCTGCCGCTTTGGAGTCCACTTCCACTATCACCAATGTACCTGCCACATGTAGCATAAAAGGATCCACATCTGAAGCCTTAGGGTTCCAGTCCAGCACAAAGTTAAGTGTTGCTACCTCAAGGGAAGTTGCTTCCGTAAGTAGTGTCTCCACTTATGTGAATAAGCTTGCAATATACATCAACAGATGCAACCTGGACACATAGTCAGTGATGTTACCTGGGGTCACAGAGTGTTTTGGGTCTTTCGAACATCATACACTCTCACCCAGGCGACCCAGCCGGGGTTGATCAGGCCCCAGCTTGTGTCCAGGTAGCGCTACCCCACCCACGAGTTTCCTCTCCTTGTCCACAGCCATCTTGAGGCAACCTCGGCTGCCTCTGTGGCCTCCTTGATGGCCCTTCGTTTGTTGGCCCCCATGATGCCCAAGATGTTATATGTCCTGCAAAGAGACTGGCCCGCAAACCCTCTGCATCCCACCTCAATGGGCTGACACTGAGCTCGCCACCCGTTGTTCCGACACTCCTCTACTAGCTCAGCATACTTTGCCCTTTTCCTCTCGTTGGCCTCCTCAATATGGTCCTCCCAGGGTACGGTGAGTACTACAAGAACGATCCGCTTTGTAGACCTTGAGAGAAGGAGCATGTCAGGTTGCAATGTTGTAGTTGCGACTGTGTCTGGGAACTTCAGTTGCTTCCCCAAGTTGACTTTCAACTCCCAGTCTTGAGCTGTTGCTAGCAGGCCAGCTGAGGGTGCCCTGGCCGCTGATACTGGTTTCTCTCCAGCCTGGACAAAAGTGACAGGGGTCTTCGCTTGGTAGCGGCGTCTACACTGCGCAATTCCACAGTTGATGGTGTTTGCTATGACTTTCAGGACTTGGTCATGGCGGCAGCGGTAACGCCCATCTCCCAGGGCTTTCGGACAGCAGCTGAGGATGTGCTCCAGGGTTCCCCTCTTCAGGCATAGCTTGCAGGCTGGTGACTCCTCCAATCCCCAGCTAAACAGGTTGGATGGGCTTGGTAAAACATCATAGACCGCCTGGATCAAGAATCGTATGCGGTGGGGTTCTGCTGTCCACAGCTCCGCCCATGAGACTTTGCGGTCAACTGCTTGCTCCCACCTTGTCCAGGCTCCCTGCTGTCTCATTCCAATCATCTTGCTTGCCTGCACCTCCTGTTGCACCAGTATGAAGGAGTCCATATCCATCACAAACATTAATGTATCAGCCTCAATGGAAGCAATGTTCATCAATAAACTGCCCACCTCTGCAGACTCTGAGATCACATCTTCAAACAAGAGAATAAGAAGTCCAACAGACACTCTAGAGACCATAAACAAGACCCACATTGGTACTACAGAGTCATCAGCACCCAGTTCTACAAATACAACCGGTCTATATGCTAAAAGAGTGTGTTTGAGAGTGGTGATCAAGAAAAGAAGCCCAGTCTGCAATAGAATAATGAATAAGTGTAATATAAAAAGGCACATTGATCGGAAACACACTGACAGGAGTGCAGTGCACATTGATGATAAACATCATCTTGACAGTCAGTGCATTGATCCAGCTAGTGGTATCTATGCTGTATTAAAAACCTTCAAAGGACACAGTGTTCCTGTTCACTGTTAAAGCAAGACATGGGATGAGAATCATAGAGTGTCATGTGAGTTAAATGCTTGTGAAGTAAACATGGATTTGGCACACAGGAGCGGGCTGACTGGATATCAGTGCCAGCATCTTTGGTCTGTTTTTTATTCTACTTCCACAGTCAAGACAGTGTGATTAACAAGTGAGGTACTTTCTGAGATGGTTAAACAAAAATGGCTCAGTGAGGCAAAAAAAGGATTGTCTCACACGACAATATCTTGCCAGTAGCAACAAAGTTCCGCTGTCAGTACAGACTATTGGCATTCCACAGTCAAAAAAATGCATTTCAGTATATGAACCAACAGTATCTTACTACAGCCGTCTGGGACGTAAAAATTGTTGTTTATGATTCAAAATTGAATTCATGGCATTGTCCAGGTGCTAAAAACAGAGGATTGTGCATTCACAAATACATTGCAAAATGGCACCTAATTGAGACTCAACGCAAGTTATTCCGTACTATCCGGAATACATAAGAAGTGGTAGTCCCAAACACATGCAAAGAGCAGAGGACTTCAGGTGACATGAATAGGTGTAATGATGAATCTGAGAGTACTTGCAGTTACCCACCAAGGGGTGATGTACTGTCAGACATGGTGAGCTATATTTTTAAAAGAAAGAAAGTACCTGCCTTCACTGAAAATCAGCCTTCACTGAAAAAGACTACCCTAGAAATCTTATTCCAGAAGAAGCAATATGTCATCGATGCCCAAGACCTGCTCCTCTTGATGAACCGGTACTGATTACAAAACAAGTCAAAATACTCACCAGTCTGGGTGTAATTGTTTAGTAATTGGGAGTTCAATGTATTTAGGAAATTTCACACCAATCAAGCTTAACATTTCCTTGTTTTAACACCCATTGTCCATTTTTTCAGCTTGACCTCCCCCTGTGCTTAGCTCTTAGAAATTTAATTCAGGTAATAAATATTTAAAGAACATTTTTAAAGGCAAGATGTTATTAGATTTTTTTATTTTATTAATTTGTCTTCTTTCTAAATAACTAATAATCAGTTCTAGCACATTCTGTTTTTAAGAGATGATGGGGATTATGTCATTGAGATGATACCCATTTAACATCTAAGAGTTCAAAGAATAATGTATAACAAAATGAATAACAAATATGTTGTCATTCAGGTCCACACAGCTGTAAGCAGAGCGGTTGAATTTCTACAGCTGATGACAGGTGTACACTTCCCTTCATCAGACACAATCTTGCACGCGTATCTTCATTTTGAAGCTCTAACTGACCATGAGTACAAGTACTCTTGCATTACATGTGGATATCATCCATCAGTAGTAATTATGGATCTGCACAAGAAAGGCATTTTCCAGTTGTCAGGTATATTTTTATGCATATATGGTAATTAAAACACTTACAGTCCTAGGAGAAATGTTTTTAATTAAATACACAACATGCTAATGTTGATTAATAGTGAAGACATGTTGAAGTAAAATATCTGCAACAATAGTTGCTACCAGAGTTGCTTCTGTTTTATTGAGGCAATTACAGCTGTACTTAAGTCTACATGGCTACCCTCACTCAGATCTAATCATGTTATTTCATGAATTTAATCTTGTGTGTTATATTAAGATTGTGTAAGTCTACAAAGAATAAAGATGTAGATTACACTTGTACAATTTCAGGTATAGCAATGCTGCTTTAACATATCCTTTGTTGCTTCTATACATTTTCCTGTACTGTATTGGTTGTGTAATAAATAACATCTTATGTGGCGATTGTTCTTCATCTTAGGTTGCAGAAACAATCCATTTGCAGTTCTGCCCTCCTACCATTTTTGGGGTCCATGGATTGGTGAAAACACATGTCGATCCAGTACTGTGCTCAACACAGAATATGCTAAAGTTCATGCTCAAAAATCAAGAGCTGAGGTCTCTGAGATTAATGTTACAGAAGAACGTCTTCAGGAAGAACTTTTCAAACAGAAGGTATTTGTTATTTATGAGAACTTAATACCCTCTCTCTTCAGACTGAACTTATGTTTCTTCTCATATCTTACTTGGCCCCACCTTGCTCTACCTCGCATATTTTTTAATTTATTTTTGTTGGGAAGGTTGACACTATAAGACGGCTATGCAAAGAATGTGGCTTGGACAACACAGGATCTTGGAATGATCTTCTTGTCAGACTGTCAAATGAGATGAAATCACATCAAACATACGACAAAGTCTTTGAGAAGATTTGGGCAGCTTCAGGTTATTTATTTTCATATTCAAATTTCCACTAATCACACTTACTCACCTGCATTTAAAAACATGCACTAGGGTAATTAAAAAAAAAACATGTGTGTGTTATATTAAACCCATAAATTTCAATTTGATTACATCTTTCTCTTTGTCATGTAGATGGGCTGTAGTCATGTGCCCTTGTGGAACAGTGTACAGCCTTAAATGTAATCTCAGAGCAGAGAGCCCATGTGACTTTGCTGACATCTTACTATCATGGAAAAACATGCCAAATGTTGTCATTTATGATTTTGCACGTGGCCTTGTAAATCTCAGAGTCCCAGAAAAGTTACCATTTAGCCCACATGTACGTAGGACGTCTTCTTGAACCAACAGAAGAGAACATTAAACTTTGTCAAGCTGGAAAGTTAAAGGTATCCTTGCCCTGGCTGGAAGTCAGAAAATCTGAGCCAGATTGCCATGGACATCCAGTAACTTGTTCAGCTGACCATTTTGCATTGTATGATCGATTCCATGAAGCCAACACTAAAGAAAAAAAACCTGGTAAGCCAACGTCAAGATGGTTGGACTGGACTAGTTAAGATTGGTAAAGTTCTCTTGTAGTGCATATTACTGTGGGGATAATGATAATTATGATATTTGTAATTTCACAGCTGCATGCCAATAGAAGTATAAGAGTAAAAGAAAATTAGTCCAAACATTAAAAAAATAAGCCATTCTGGAAATGTATACATTACTGACTAAAAGTATCCTGTCATTAAACCGTTTTTGCAGATTTTTAATGGAAACTATGCCTATAGTCCAAATAAATTAGTTAGATAGAACAAATGAATCAAAACTGTGATTCATGAACTATGAAAAAACAATAAAGCTTACTACTTGTACAATGTTTAAATACAAAATGAGATGTAGATTATCATTTAAAAACTTGTTAGAGAACCTATGTTACAGATTTGGCTAAAACAGTATTAGAGAATCAATATAGGCATATTTAATAAAAATAAATTCATTGTTATATCAATGATTATTCACAACAGTTCGTAACAATACATGTGGATATACTGAATAGTGAAACAATAGACACTGGACTTAAAAACTGAGATAGGATAAAGATTTTACAATTAAGACTTTTTATGAGACAGACATATCTTCACAAGCCGTCGCTTTTAATATTCACATTAAACATTTCCAGCGTCGTCCAATTAAAACCACAGCATTTCCGTTACCTTCCGTGCCAATAGGTGGCGCACGTCTAAAACTATGGCGCGCCCTGGAGCTGCTGGTCTAGAACTGCAGGTCTAAAACGGTGAAATCCTGAACATTTGGATGCATCTCGCACAAAGGGGGCTTACACGCGATCGTTTAATTCATTTGAGATATCTTGAAAGGAATTTTGACTAGTCAAAATGTAATTGAAGATATCTTGAATTATTGTTCTTACTAGTCAGAATGTAATTGCAGATATCTTAAATTACCATTCTGGATAGTCAAAATGTAGTTTTGTATAGTCATAATTACATTTGAGATATCTTAAATGTAATTATTGATGGTCAGACAAATGGATTAAATGTTAAAACGTCAGCATTCAGGTTAAACGTTTTTACTAAGATAAATAGGGATGTCCTGATCCGATCTCAAAGATCGGAATCGGGCCGATCACAGCATTTTTTAACTGATTGGTATCGGCTTTTCTGAACACAAACCTAAGCCCGATCTTTGTCGTAAACACAGGAGTCGTAAAGCGAGAGCAGAGCTTGTATCAGAACGTGATTATAATGTCTGCTGTGTGGAATTACTTCAAATTAGAAAGCGATACGAGTCCAACAATGAGTAATGTCTGCAATACGAGTGTTTCACGGGGTGGTAGTAGCAGATCTGCATTTAATACAATGACGTGCGGTGAGGTTCATGGTTGGCGAGACCAATGATCTATATTACTGGATAGGACACTGCCTATTCACTAGCATTGAGGAGCCACCATGTTGTGTGGAAGTGAAGCTTGTAAACAATGGCACATGGCCTGCACTGCTGCCTTCTCAAAGCTCTAACTTCGCTAATAATTGTCCGATTTTCAAAATTTAAAGTTCTTTACAAAGAGGATAAAAAGCTCTTTAACATTAATCAAAGTATTAAAATGTTTGATGACGTTAGGCTACTATTGGCTCTCGCATCTGTCGTAGCCGACATTTTCTCTAGGCCTTACTGCTTGCATGATTTCTAATGGCTGTAAAATCGTTAATAATGATCCGATTTTCAAAATGTAAGTTATTTACAAAGAAGACAAAGAATTAAATTGTGTAATGCTGCTATTGTATGGCCATTGACATAAATATAGCCATGTTTTCTTGCCTTGCTGCTACTAGCTAGTGATCGATGGCTCTAAATCCAAAGTAAAGAACACAGAGACCTCCGTAAATAAAATGTAGAATGTAAATGTAGAAATATTCAATGCTATCATCCGAGTTAATTTAATGTTACAGTATTGAAATACTTGTAATAATAAATTTTCATGGAAATCCTGTATTTTTGTTGCTAGTGTTATTGTTCCAACGAAAAGGCACCAGTTTTTTAATGTTTAAGTTCATTTATTAACATTCATACAATTCTACATGTTTTCACACCTTTAAGTTATACCTGACTACTTGTATTCAAGCCAATTAATGTCTTTGTGAAGAGAAATATTCCATATAAGAAATAGCAACACTTCCATCTGTAGAATAAGACATTATAGACATTATTTTTGACCAAGGTTGTATACAAGACTTTATAAGACTTTGCAAGCATTTACAGGAACCCTGTAGTAGGTACTGATCTATACATAATACAGCATCAATACATGTATGTGGGTATGTCTTTACTGTCCTTGAAAGAGAACTAATTTGTTCAA
>BRDA01058817.1:0-16972 GCA_036984385.1 Crenuchus spilurus
TTTGATCTGTCATCTATGTTCTATTACGAATAAAATATTGACATTTGCCATCTCCACATTGCATTCAGTTTTTATTCACAATTTGTATAGCGTCCCAACTTTTTTGGAATCCGGTTTGTACAATATCAGACTCATTAGGCAGATGAGCTCATTATGGAAATAAAATGGTGGTACGTAGAGTTGGTATAAATACCTGTAGACACTGTTGGCTTAAGGGTGAATGCTAGCCTAGTTTAAAGCACTATACTCTAAAGTGTCCATGTGAATTAACTGCTTTATTGTAATTGGTAGTGAACGTGTGCCTCTTGCACCATGGTGTGAGCAGTGGTGATATGCCATAGAGATGGTTGTGCATTGACCTGAATACAGAGTTCAATGGGTATGTCCAGAGGTCTTAATATCAATACTCTTAGAAACGCTCGTAAAAGGTGTGAGCTAATAAAAAAGGGTGATTTCCTGACATTTGATTTCACAGATTTTGTGAAGTGTAGGGTCAAGCTCTAATTTATAGTCTTTTTTTAATAGTTTTGCTTGTCTATGTTTAGCTGTAAATTAGTTTTGTGACAGCTAAAATTTGTCTAATTTTAATTGGTTTCCCATCTCTAATAATCTCTAATATACTTTATTATATATTTTTTAACACTGTAACATACTGTTTTCAACAGAAATGTGCAAAAGTGCCCTGTTAGAAGCATGTAAGGTGCAATAAGACTATCTATCCCTGAACACACAAGACAGGGGTCAACACAACACCAAAGGTAGCTGCCCGTTTTCTGTTGCTGTTCATGTGGATTTTGCTGATCCCTTCACTTGTAGATGGTATTAATCACTAAAACAGAAGATATTAGTCCATAAACAAGCCATATAAATAGTATTAATCATTACAATAGAATATAATAGCCCATAAACAAACTCAATAAACACTGTTAATCACTAGAATGAGAGATATTAGTACTTAAACAACCTCAATGAATACTATTAATGGCCCCAAAAAGAGTTATTAGTTCATAAATAAATTTAACAAACAATATTAATCACTAGAAGGTGAGCAATTAGTCTGAAAACAATGTCAGCAGTATTAATAATTATAATATGAGATAGATCCATAAATAACATTAAGAAACACTATTAAACTCTATGAGATATATGTAAGCATTTTTACTGATCCATGACAAATGTGGACTATTGATTGTGAACTTTCCAACTGTGAATCCACACTTTGGAACAGCAGTGTATCTAAAGTGTTCATGGACACATGAATACACATGTGAGTGTGTGTGTGTGTGTGTGTGTGTTAGGCCTAAGGCCAGGGCTTGCATTAGGGCTCTGTCGTTAATAGGATAACGAGACACAATGACAAATCCCAGCAGTGGGCAATAAGGTGCTGATGGGCGTGTTTAATATCGCACAGCCTGTAACCAGGTGGACACACAACAGAGTGGCTGTGTGTGTGTGTGTGTGTGTGTGTGAGAGAGAGAGAGAGAGAGAGAGAGAGAGAGAGAGAGTTAATGGGTGTGTTTAATATCTCCTGTAACCAGGTTTAGACATTTTGGACATCACCAGTGGGGCCCTATAAATGTGTGTGTAATTGTGTGTGTGTGTGTGTGTGTGTGTGTGCGTGCATGCGTGTGTGTGTGCATGTGTGTGTGTGTGTGTTATTGGCCATGTTTAATATCCTCTGTAACCACATTTGGACAACACCAGTGGGGCTGGCCATATCGGCCAAACGACATGACCATTTGAGGAATCTAATATGGCGGACACATCCCAATCCCTCTCTCTCTCTCTCTCTCTCTCTCTCTCTCCCCTCAGAGAATAATGATGGTTGCCAACCCAATGCCAATCAATTACCCACCACTTCTACTGTGCTGCCATCAGTCACCACCGACATCCAGCCCAGGCAGCCACTCAACATCCCATAATTCACCCTGAACTAGCTTTCTACCCTGATGGCACCGTTTAATTGGACAACCTGAGGAATGAAGATGAGAGAGAGAGAGAAAGAGAGAGAATGAGAGAGAGCATGAGAGAGAGCTAGAGTAACCTATAGAGAGTAGAAATGGAGGGATGAAGAGATGAGTGCTGTCATTGACCTATCAGAATTGAGCTGTTGCCCTTTTCCCAGGCGTTTTCCCTCTTCTCCATCACACCTGCCCTGCTCCCGGGAATTCACAAGGCGACCTCTCAACCTGGAAGCAGATTAAGCGCTGGTCCTTTTTCCGCGGGGAGACGGGGCGGCTGCTGTGGGAGACGAGGCCGTAACCGCAGGAGACGGGCGTTTATGATGATGTGATTGAAAGGGCATAGAGGCAGTGGAGATTTATCACCTTGTTCAAACACTCAGAGAGGAGAGGGCTAACATTTTACACCTACAGGCCATGCTAACACACACTGAGCCCAAACGACTCTGTGTGTGTGTGTGTGTGTGTGTGTACGTGTGTGTGTGAGTGTATGAACTCTGTAAATCATGAGAAACTGTGAGATGTATCTAATAAGTTCATAAATTCATACGAATTAAAAGATAAAGGAACTCCATGGCCCACATGAACACTCTCTTCTAAGACGAAGATGTTTTCCAGACATTTAGTTTGTTTTGCTAGAGTCTGAAAGCTATTTTCAAGTCCTGGAAAAAGTCCAGAGTGCTCCTCCTGTGGTCACTAGTTTGTGGTTTAACTCCAAGCCATCTGATCTCATTAAAACTAACTGGTGTTTAAAGTGATTGGTGGATATTTGCTTGCACATTTCTTCTTGTTTTGAGTTTTGTCATGGCAGGAAATGAGACACAAGTTTTGTATTGAAATTTTTCACACAAATGCACTTCTTGTGCCATCCTCTCACCTACCAAGGCTCCTGGTTTTCATGTGAGTTTCCCTATATTGGACCCTTTCTCTTGATTTGGTAATTTCTTCAATTAAACTCTCAATTTTATAGTAATACAGATCAGTTGTGTATATCTTTTGATATGATCTAAGTGGTGCAGTGGGAAAAAATGAACACTACATGTACATTAATAATCTCAAAAAACACTATTAATCACTAGGAGATATTAGTCCATAAACTACCTCAATAAATGTTTATGTACTAATATTTCCTATTTCCTGTTTGTTGAGGTTGTATATCTCCTATTTTTCTTATCCACCATATGTACTAAAAAGTTGTACTAAAGTCTATAAACTCACAGTCAGTAACATGTGGGAGACACCAAAATTGAGCTAAAAAGTGGGGACACTGTATTATCTCACCTTCTTCGACAGAATTGACAGAGTATCTGCAGCAGCGTTTGTGGACTTCGAACAGACAGAAATAAAAAGTGTGTGCTGTCACGGAAAATGTTCAATGGCCCCAACTTTTGAGCCTCAGTGTATCTAAAAAGAAAATGCCACAAAGCTTTGATAGAGAACATTGATAATAAACCACATACGTCTCCATATACAGATAGAAATATACATAGAAATACATGTGTTGTCACACTGCTATGACTTATATTGTGCTGCTGGGGAAAATGAATTAAATATTATAAATGAAATCAAAGCTCTACATGGAAGAGTGCGCTCCAGTGAGAGAGGGGCTACCGTTAAATCTGAGTGTTGTGAAGCAATGATATAAGAAGCGAGGGATGACTGAGGACACGGCTGAGAGACCAGGGATGAGAGGGAGGAGTGAGGGATGAAAGGACGAGAAAAGGTGACAGTCGTCATGGTTAGGACAGCGTGGTGAAGTGAAGAAAGAGAAGTGAATACAGTGGATGAGAGGATGACTCTATAGAGACTGATAAAGAGAGAGAGTGAGAATACTGTACTGTGTGTAGAATTTGGACTTGGTGCAGGAGTGCCTGAAGGTGTGTGTGTGTGTGTGTGTGTGTTACAGTAAATTAATTTACATTCTGGGTTTTTTCACTGCAATCGTTTCTTCCTGCTGAACTCTGATCAAAGACATATATTCTGTCTGATGTTAGAGAGGAAAAAGAATCACTGAAGTGTGTGTGTGTGTGTGTGTGTGTGTGTTGGTTTGTGTGAATTGTTTGTGTGATTATAGCTGTTCATTTGAAGGTATCATTTTATTAAACAGTGATGATCCCCAGTTTTGTGTATATACACACTACAGCTCAAAAAGTTTTGGTGTTTCACACAAGTTGTTAACAGTGTGTGTATAGAACTGAGTCCAACAGTTTGGTGGATATGCTAAAATAAGATATAAACACTTAATTACTACAATATGAGATATTAGTCCATAAACAACCTCAGTAAACACTATTAATCACTAGAAAAGGAGATAGTCCATAAACAACCTCAATAAACACAATTAATCACTAGAATAGGAGATATTAGTCCATAAACAACCTCAATAAACACTATTAATCACTAGAATAGGAGATATTAGTCCATAAACAACTTCAATACACAGTATTAATCACTAGAATATGAGATATTAGTTCTTAAACAACCTCAATAAACACTATTAGTCACTAGAATAGGAGATATTAGTCCATAAACAACCTCAATAACACTATTAATCACTAGAATAGGAGATATTAGTCCATAAACAACCTCAATAAACACTATTAATCACTAGAATGAAATCTATTGAAACATTTTTGAACTAGAGTAAGTCTTTGAAAAAGAAAAGTGCATTTTGGGGAACATTAGTGAAATAAATTATATAGCATGTGTGCGTGTGTTTGATTTGATTGGATGTGAATAAAGTGATGTTTATCCAACTGTGTCAGTATTATAGGGCTGCAGAGGTGAATGATTGTTTAAGTGTGTGTGTGTGGGTGGGGGGGGGTTATTAAACCTCTCAGTTCCTTCATTCACTGTCACTGACACTAAACAGAGTATTATTACCCATCCATCTCTCTCTCTCTCTCTCTCCCTCCCTCCCCCTGTCTGTCTGTCACCCTCCCTCTCTCTCTCTCTCTCACTTCTTTGCTGTGTGAGGAGGTTTGCTCTGTGAACCTGATGAATTTGATGGATTTGTGTTGACTGTTTAAATTATGTATTTTGAAAGACTCTTGTTTTTGTTCTGTTTTATTTGTTTGTTCAAATATTTGTTGGTTCTGAGTTGGTTGTAACCGCTTTTTTAATTTGGTAATGTATGATTAAAGGTACTTGAAAGTCTCTCTCTCTCTCTCTCTCTCTATCCTTTTGAATTAAGAGAGATGGAAATTAAAGAAAATTATCATTACAACCTTAATCTAATTGTTTATTTGCAAACACATGTATGTGTGTGTGTGTGTGTGTGTGTGTGTGTGTGTGTGTGTGTGTGTGTGTGTGTGTGTGTGTGTGTGTGTGTGTGTTGATTAGATTGCGCTGTAAAGCCATACAACCCTGTAGGCATCATACAATCAGAGAAACAATCTTAATAACTTATTCAGTCATGCATCATAAAGACACACAAATTTACATGTACCCAATCAGGACCCCCCCACCTACACACACACACACACACTGCAGACTGTATGTACTATTAAGAGTAGAAATGAATGAATTTACAAACTCAAATTTGACTCAAATATGAATTGTCAACTTTGACTCTGAACGATGGTTCCAACTTACGCAGGAGATCTCCTTAACATCATGCTGCTCAGATGTTTCTCCTGAGAAAAAGTCATCAGTAATCTCAGTGTCTCAGCTGTGCATTGAGAGTCAGTCACAGGAATCTCACTATGAACCATTTTAGATAGATAGATAGATAGATAGATAGATAGATAGATAGATAGATAGATAGATAGATAGATAGATAGATACATACATACATACATACATACATACATACATACATACATACATACATACATACATACATACACACACCCGGGACAGCCAGAAGTGGCTCATGTCTCTTTATTGTCTCACACTATTTCTTTTACAACCAACATTTGAGCAATAAAATGTTCCTCTGGAATGGGTAATTCCCAAAACATTGTTCAAAGGTTCTCCAAACATTAGGTGCAAACATTCTTAAAGAAATGCTAATAGAATGTTCTAAGAAAAGTACACAGTCACTCAATGTTGATGTTGTATGAGTGTGGTTTAAATGTTTATTTTATTTTATGAATTTCTAGCTTAAGATAGATGTGGAAACATCTATAAAATGTATGGAAAGTGGTATTTCTGAACCCAATTAAGGCTATTATACAGGGTGTCCAGTTTTCTTATTTAACCAAACAATGGAAAATAACTTTAATCCTAATGAAGATTTGAAAATGTCCCAGCATGCACTTCTTTTCTCCTGATCAGGTCATGTGGTCTGCATGGAGATATGTTTTTGCAGGAGCTTTCTCCCATGTGTTTTTTTGAACACCAGTCATGTGCAAGTCTTTGTCCAGATTTCTGGGGTGATGCCTGTCAGCTGTTTCTTCTGACATCTCCCAACTTCCCAACTCCATGAGCATCCACCAAGAACCCTGTTGTTTCAGATTTCTTTGCCAGGTTTAGAATGTATGATTTAATTGGTGGCTATTGTCCTCAGAAATTCCGGTTACATCTTCTGAATCCAGTTTGTTATCTAGTAAATTCACACTATAAACATTTCCTCCTGTACTGTGCATTGATACATTATGCACATATCACTGCACTATTCTCAGAGTGAAATAACCAACATCCAGTACTGTGTCCATGTAGACAACTGAGAACTTTAATATCTCACTGCAGCAGCAGACAAGACAGCTGGACCAGGTGCTGGCCTCAGACAGCTGCAGATTAGTCATCAGACATTAAGACTGGTCTACCTGCACTGAAATCATACACGTCAGTCTTTCTTAATCCACATTTCATCCCCAGATTGTAAGTATTACATTTCTTAATGGCCATTTGGGTAAAGAAACCTGCAGGTCAGCTATGGTAGTTATGTGTGTATTGTTGGCCAAAACTGATCATTTTCACAGTAGTATTGACCAACTCTACTAAATCAGATTTATCTAATTGCTGCCTTCAATAAGATCTTAATTAGCTGAATGAGGTGTTGGAAGTGAAGTCTATAGGAAGGTACAGTAGATCTCCAGGAGACTGGTTTAAGGTTTGTCGTGGTATTGAAGCAACCTCCCATTCAAAAAGTTTGATCACTTTTACCATTTTGGTCCAAAACTGGCCCAAAAGTATTAGCTGGACCAGCACTTATATGCTATCAAGGAATATGGCAAATTAAGCTCTGAATGGAAGCTTTACATGGTGCAACTTTGGTTTCAATGACAATATGCAATTTGGTTCTTATTGTGCAACCATAATCAACTACAGCCTTGAAGGGCAAGGACCATTGCAAAACACATTTCCCAAACTTTACTCAAACAGTCTATAGAAAATGTCCCACTTACTCCCCACTACATATGTGGAAACTAATGTGAATTTGACTGTTTTTGTGATGTCACACCCCCACTCATTCAGTCTGAAGTTATAAGGAGTGTTTTACATTGCTTTTCATTAAGGCACAATACTTGTCAGTCAATAAGATCATAGCTCATTTATATATATGATTCTTAGAGACACGGTGAAATACTTTTTTTGTATATGAGTCTACACAAATACCCAAATACAATATTTCTCAATATTTATAGCAAGACACTCAAAAGGCAAGAATAACATGATGTGACTATTTTAACTGTGAGTGCAGGTCAGGATTGTGATATGGAAATGATTGTGAAGTTCATAATTCACGCAGGTGCTGGGAATGTAACCATGAGAATCTCAAAGAAAAGGGAAAAAAGCCGGTAGGAAAAGTAAATGGTTTAAAATGAAAAACTAAATGCCATAATATGTATGTATGATTGTGTTGCCATATTGAACGGATAAGGCAGCGACTCTTTCATTTCTTGCTGAATCCCCCCTTCCGAAATGCAGATCCCGGGAAATGATTCCCAGAAAATTCCCAGAATCAGACTCACCCTTCGTCTGGAGACAGGACAACACATCTCACGCCATGATTATATATATATATATATATATATATATATATATATATATATATATGAGAGAGAGAGAGAGAGAGATAAATAGATAGATAGAGTCCTTGCTAAAATTTACATAAAGGGAATTTTTGGGAATAAATAATGGGAAATGTATGGGAATTGAGCCAACAGAAATCTTTAATGGCCTGCCACAATCAAATTCTCAGAAAAGCTTAAAATTCTGATGTTTCTCCAGTTACATTTGCATTGTATTCATTATGTTTTAAAAAAAAGTGATTTGAATAACACTAAAAGAACTGAATCAGTCTGAATCATGAGCTAATTTGAGATTTGCTAATGTACTGAATTATTTGATAAAGAATCATTAGCAGTGGCAGATTACACAGGGTTTGAAATGGTTATCACTATACTTCAGCAGTGCAAAGCTGAATTTAGCTTCTTGATGTGTCCTGTTACATTAAATGAATGGACAAAGGTCCAATTGGAGCTGTAGAGTTCTTTGCCTACAACTTGTCCATTACATTCATATATTAAGAAGTGTGTGTGTGTGCGTGTGTGTGTGTGTGTGTGTGTGTGTAATGTAATCAGTATTAAGTGTCAATGAAAGCTGAGCAGTTCTACTATAGACAGGAAACTTTCCCGCCTCTTTGACACAAATGCATCCTAGGAAAACTCCGGCCAGCAGGATTTAATCAAATTAAGCTGCACCTGCTTTTCATCAACTCTCTCTGTATTGCTCCCTCTCCATCTACTAATCTCTTTCTTTCTCTCTCTCTGACTCTCTTTGTGTATGTGTGTATACTATATACACTTGTATGTATATATGTGTGTGTGTGTGTATGTACGTATGTATGTACGTACGTATATATATATATCTATATATATATATATATATATATATATATGTACACACCAGTACCTAAAAAGTTTGAATACAGTTAAGCACATATATCAGCCAAAATATCCATTTTTACAGCTCTTATTCCAAACACATTGTCCCACACTGCAAAAACACAATATCTAAGCAAGTAAAATAATCTTAAATCCAGTCTAAATGTCACTGACAATTCTGTAAACTTAAGATAATTGAATTATATTAAGTAACAATATCTCACTATATTGGCAGATAATTTTCCTTATTTAAAGCATTTTTCTTAATACAAGCAAAACCACCTGCAAATATAGTGAGATCAGTTTTACTTAATCAAATTGCTTAAAAAAGTAAAATATGTCAGATTTGATGTGAAATAGTCTTAAAGTTTACAACATAAATGTAATGAGAAATAGCACAAAATGAGAAATAGTAGGTAGTAGGACTAGATTTAAGATGATTTCACTTGTCAAGATGTCATTTTTTTGCAGTGTAATGTTACATTTATATGATACAATATGGAATCAGACTGAAACCTCAACCATATGTCAGCAGTAGTTGATGGTAGTTGTTAGTAAAAAGTGTCAGTAGTTGATCATTGTCACGGTTCGGTCCGACATGGCACCTCTGGCCCATCAGAGGTCACCATCACCAGTTCAAGAACGCATCTCTCCTCCCAGACACCAGAGGTCTCTCTCACCGGAATACTGACTTCCTGAACCATAGTCTTTCAGTGTATATAAGCTAAGCTAACCATAAGTACTTTGCAAGGTCTTGATCGTGTTTTCCATGTCAATTGTGAGCATTTACCCTGGTTTTCATTCTCTGGTTTTTGACTCACTCTGCCTGGACTCTGTTTTTCGTGTTTGGATTTGCCCCTGTGTTTTGTTTGCCTGTTCGTTGTTATTCCAGTTCAGTTTCGGTATTGTGTTCTCGGGTTTTCCAATAAACCTCAACTTGCACTTGAATCCTGCCTAGGCCATTCATTACAATAATAATGAATGAAGAGATATTAAAGTAGAACACACTGTACAGTATTTATTACAGAGTAATTCTGACAACCACATTTTACTGTAAATACTGTGGGTTTCCAGTGTATATCTGTTTATTAATGTACATCTTTTACATTATGAGAGTAAAGTTTTCTTATTTTTACAGTACAGAGTGTTGTTTTTCTTTTCAGTGATTCATGGCAAGCTGGTTATATGTGTTAGGCTGTGTTAACTGTTTCACTGCATTGTGAGGGGTGAGGGGTGGAGGTTCTTTTTAGAATTGGGGGTTTTGGTGATAATGATGTAAATTTGAAAATTTGGTTAATGTAAAAGTCTCTCTCTCACACACTCTCCTTTACTCTCTCTCTCTCTCTCTCTCTCTCTCTTTGTGTGTGTGTGTGTGTGTGTGTGTGTGTGTGTGTGTGTGAGACAGTTACCCACGCTAATCTGCTTACGTAGCCTGATGGACAAACTGATGACAGAAGCAGCTTAAAGAACATCAGGGAATAAACACACACACACACTCTCTCTCACACACACACAGATGCCAGGCTGCCATCTAACTGATCAGACCACAGCAGAGAATGACACGCCTATTAAAGAGCTCATGTAGCCCTAAGGCTAACCTCTGGCTATATGAGTGTGTGTGAGTGAGAGAGAGACAGAGACAGAGAGAGAGAGAGAGAGAGAGAGAGAAAAGAAGAAAGAGGAAGTGTGACAGAGAGAGAGCAAGAGAGTGAGGAGTGTGAGAGGGAAAGTTAAAGAAAGTTACAGAGACAGGGAGGGAGAGAGAATGAAAGAGAAAGCGAGCAAGAGTGAGTGAGGGAGGGAGAATGAAAGAAGAAGAAGAGAGGGAGGGAGAGAGAGTCAAAATAAGTAAAAAGGAAAGGAAGAGAGAGGGAGTGTGACAGAGCAAGAGAGTGAGGAGTGTGAGAGGGAAAGTGAAAGTGAAAAAGAGTGAAAGTGAAAGAGAATGTGAGTGAGGAAGGGAGAATGAAAGGGGAGAGAGAGAGAGAGAGAGAGAGAGAGAGAGAGAGAGAGAGAGAGAGAGAGAGATTAAGTGTCTTTTAGAGCTTAAGTGCCACTCATATATTTAACATGGACCAATAAAACACCCTCTACTGACTGGGCCTTTCTTAAAATGAGATTAATTGAATAAACATTTACCTCAGTAAGTAAGTGAATACCTAAATAATTACACATATATACATATACATACATTCACAACAGTCACATTGAATTAATAATAATCTTACTGTCTTAGAATTTGAGAAAAGTCTTAGGATTTGGATTATCACATAATACAAATACAACCCCAAACCAAAAATTGTAAATAGAAATGCAAAAATGCAGTGTTTCTTATATTTAATTTAATTGGAATTTTACTGCAGACAGTATGAACCCAAGATATTTCATACTTTGTCTGGTCAACATCATTTCATTCATTTTAAACCTGCAACACATTCCAATAAAAATTTAGGGACAGTAATAAAGTTACAAAATAATGATGTGATTTCAAAAAGGTGACATCAACAGGTGATTGTAATCATGATTTGGTAATAAAAGCAGAGTACATGAAATGCAGAGTCTTTGAAGAGCAAAGATGGGCAGAGGAGCTCTAGTTTGTTGACAAATGGTCAGTTTGTCAATATTCTTGGTAAAGCTCTTTTACACTCTGAAAGGTACAGTGAGGTTTAAGAGCAACATTTGCTGCCTTAGAAACCACATCTTTTGCAGGGATGCCATTGATTTTTCAAGAACACAATACAAAAGCACATGCTGCACACATTACACTGGCATGACTGTGGAAGAAGAGGGTATGAGTACTGGACTGTCCTGCCTGCAGTTCTGTCCAGTCCCCAGTAAAGAATGTTGGAGATTTTGAAATGACAATCCCATCCTGGGACACAATAACAGTTTGGTATCTTCTGTGCCAAAACATATTTTAAGTGTTGTAATAACTAAGTAAGTAAAGTTTATTTATATCACATTTTTTCACAGATGTTGGTCACAAAGTACTTTTCATTTAAACAACATAAAAGGAAAAAAGAACAAATAATAGAAATGAAAACAAAAGAGATAAATAAAAAACAAGATACATAAACCTGTCAAACAAATAAACATACAATAATCAAATGCCTGCTTGTACAAATGGGTTTATAAATGCTTTTTAAAAAGATCAGCTGACTGTGCAAATCTTAATTTCAGAGGTAGAGAGTTCCACAGTTTAGGTGCAACAGCCTCAAAAGCTCCATCACCATGTGTCTTTAAATGGGTTTGAGGAATCGTTCATAATTGCAGGTCATTTGACTTCAGTGATGCAGTATGTATATGCTGTAAGTTAGTGATATATTTTGTGGCCTTGACATGCAGTGCTCTATAATTAATATTTAAAATGTTGAACTGAATTGTGTATTCAATAGGAAGCCAGTGAAGTGATTTTAAAATAGTGGTAATATGGGACCATTTGTTTGACCTTTTTAGTCTTGCAGCAGAATTTTGGATAGATTGATTAGACACACTAAGGGAAGTAAAAACGGTGTTATAGTAGTTAATATGAGTTGAAATAAAAAACATGTATCAGCATTTCCAAATCTTCTCTTGAAACAACAGGTCTCAGTTTGCTAATATTCCTCAAATGGAAGAAACATGACTCTGTAAGCTTTACATGATCATTAAAAAACAAGGACTGGTCAAAAAATATACCAAGTTATGTAAAGTTAAACTATAAGCAGCAGAAAATGATCCCAGGCTTTGTTTAGGAGTATCAATCATAATAAGTAAGGGATTATCAAGTAATCCTAATAATCAAGTAATCAAAAGAGTATCCTTTTCTGCAGCAATAATCAAGACCTGTCATATCTGCATTTAACTGAAGAACATTTCTAGCTGCCCAATCCCTAACTGCATCTAAACAATCTAAAAGTCCACCTAGCTTGTGTATTTCACTAGGTTTAAAGAAACAGTCCAACTGAATATCATCTACTAATAAAATATTTTATTACTACTGTTAACCTGTCCCAGGGGCAACATGTATAACAAAAACAAGGGACCCAGGACCAAGCCCTGCAGAACACTACAGGTTAACAGGGAAGACTCAGTCACAGACTGACACAGACACAGCAAAACGTCTCCTTGTAAGATGTAAACCAGTCAAGAGCTGTACCTGATAAACCTACATAGTCATATAATCTATTCAACAGAATATCATGATCTACTGTATCAAAAGCTGAACTGAGATCCAATAAAACCAACACAGAACATAAAACCTTATCAGATGACATAAGCATGTTGTTTGAGACCCTAAGAAGGGCGGTCTAAGTAGAGTGCTGTTTCCTAAAATCAGACTGAAACTTGTCATAAATATCATGTTTCTCCAATACAGTAATAAGTTGATTTGCTATAACTTTCTCTAAGATCTTCGGTAAGAAGATTAGAGATAGGTCTATAGTTCTTTAAGACATCAGAATCCAAATTGGGTTTCTTTAGTGATGGCTGTACAATAGCATGTTTAAAATAGGAAGGAACATATCCTGTTGTAAGCGATGAATTTTTTTTTTGATCAAATTGTGGGTGCAATACCTTAAAAGCAAACTAGATTTTTAAAGATGGAATGACAACATTACAAAGTGGTAAATGCATTAATGTCTCAACTTTTTTGAATGTGTTGCAGACATAAAATGCAGCAATGGGTGTATATTAACATATGAAATTAAATTGATCAGGCAAAATGCGACATATCTTGGGGTCACACTGTCAACAATGAAATACTTTTCTGATCTGGCGTCATTACATGTAACACAGATTATTATTCTGTCGACTTAGGCTACTTTTTATTTTACTATTAAATCAGCTCTGACTCCTGGTTAATATTTGAATCATGTTTCTCCAGATTATCCCATCTTCAGGCTTCAGCAACTTTTAATGTAGTCAAGTAACGTATTTTTATTTTATTGTATAAATGTTTTCTCACGCTAGTTGCAGACAGTGCTTTGTTTGTGTGCATAAGTAAATATGGTGGGCCTGTGAGGTCATGTGACACACAAGCCCCTCTCACAGGAAACTGCCAAGTTGAGGAATGCATGACCAATCCATGAGCTCCAATGCAAAGTCTCATTTGCATGATCCAGAAATGTCTTTGGTCACAAACTTCCCAACTCCTATCATCCTTTTCTTAACATAGACAATTTACTCTGAACAGTCATAACATTAAAACTTCACTGGGTCTACACTCAATGTCCATTTTAGCTATAGGTGCACTTTGTGACCTCAAACTTTTGAGTGGTAGTGTGCATGCATCTTTTATATTAAAACATGCATTCTTTGTTTACTGGGTTTAACAAAGGTGGTACATACAAACACACATTAATACACATTTATATGACAATTTAAATATTGTATCATTTATATAGTTATAAACAGACAGCGAGTATCCAGCGAGTTTTCCTGAAATTAATCAACATCTAATGTGATCAGGGGTGCATAAACATTTATATAAGAATGTGTGATTATGCATATTAGATGTTTAAAATGTAATTCCTGTAGAGGGGTACAGTGAGTTTGACATTTGGTTGTGTGTGTGTGTGTGTGTGTGTGTGTGTGTGTGTGTGTGAGAGGCCTCCCACGATTGGTGTTTTATTGAAACATGTCCTTAATAATGCTGATACACACACATCAATCATGTTCTTTTTACCTCAGCAGGAAAATTAAACATCATTCTTTAAGAAGCTGACAGAATAAAAGAACGTAATTTAATATTCCCTTTCTCTCTCAAACTCTCTCCTTCACTGTCTCTCTCTTACACACACAGACACATATTTTAAAACTCATTCACCAAGAGGTTTTATCATCATGACATCAAGAGAGTGATTTCAATAAACTCACCAAAAATTCTGTTGAGCATTTGCCATGGCGCTGTCTGAAATGCAATAGAAAATGTAATGAAGTGAAGCTCAGCCTCAGGCTGAAATACTTACAAGGAAACATGGAGAAAGAGAACACGCTCTGGGACCGAGATATGCCAGATACACCACTGAGCTTTAAGACTCTCATTTTTTACTCTTTTATAAAAAAAATATTTTCACCAATTTAATGAGTGCTGCACTGTTTTCATTAAACTTTTCTACATTTACAAATTACTGTCTGAACAGATACTTTATCTCCTACATGTAACCAGGAAATGTTGACATGATATCTTTGCCTACAACATGGTAATGTTAAGTCCAACATAGTAAATAGGGGAACGTGGTACCTTTACCTCAAACATGACAACTTTAACTACAACATAGTAAACAGGGATACATGATCATTTTACATCCAATATATTATCTTTTTCTCCAACATGGAAACCTTAACTCCAATATATTAACCTTAATTCCAACAAGGTAACTTTACCTCCAACATAGTAACCAAGTAAGCATAACTTTACCTTCAACATTACAACTTTAACTCCAATATGGCAACCTTAATTTCAATATATTATCTTTAGCTGCAACATGGCAAGCTTAACTCCAATATATTAACTTTAACTTCATCATGGTAACTTTCACCTCACACATGGCAACTTTAACTCCAATATATTAACTTTAACTCTAACATGGTAACCAGAGAAACATGACAATTTTACCCTGTATTTTGAAGTACCTTTTGCGTCACTCTCAATGTGACAAAAAGAAAGACATGTCAAACCTAGAGTGACAGTGTGCAGTTCCACAGTGTGCAGTTCCACAGCGGAGTCCCAGGTTGCCCAATAAATTCTGCATCCCAGTATTTGACAGAAGGTTTTCTGCATAAACTTAAAACTAACCAAAAGTCCAAAGAGTCTAATCACAGATGTTTGAAGAAGTTATAATTGCTGTTTATTACTCTTAATTATTATTTTAGTCTTTCTCTAATCTACAGTGCCTTACAAAAGAATTTACCCCCTTGCCATTTTTTGTGTTTTGCTACCTCACAACCTGGAATTAAAATTGATTATTTGAGGGTTTACATCATTTCATTTACAGAACATGTCTACAAATTTGAACATTTGATTTTCTTTTTGTTGTGAAGCAAACAACAAACAGGACAAAATAACAGAAAACCTCACTGTGTTTAACTATTCACCCTAGGGTTGCCACCTTTCAGATTTTGAAATAAGGGACACCCCTGGCTGGGTTGGGGGGGGCGGTGCGGGTGTTTGTGGTTGGAGTGTATGTGGGGTGGGGGGGTCGATTCCGTTGCGAGCTGGGTGTGGTTTGAATGTTGCTCCTATATAATAAAAGGTCTTACAGTGTCAGAGAAACATTACAAAGCGGACTAAAATTGCCTTCGGTAGATGCTATTTTTTTAAATTGCGCACCATTTTCAGGTGTATCTTAGCAATGCAGATAACGCTTTCATTGGTCACGACTCACACTAGTGATGGGCTTTTATGATTTGGTTTACTTAAAAGACCTCTTACAGCTCCGCAATCGAAAGACTTTTCTTTTTCTTCTTCTTCTTCTTCTTCTTTGCTGCTTAGCTTAAGCTAGTAATAAAATAATGTCAATTCAACAGTTAATGAAATTAAATAAATGTAGAAATGTAAATGTAAAAACTTTTTCTAAATTACAAACCGGATTCCAAAAAAGTTGGGACACTAAACAAATTGTGAATAAAAACTGAATGCAATGATGTGGAGATGGCAAATGTCAATATTTTATTCGTAATAGAGCATAGATGACAGATGAAAAGTTTAATCTGAGTAAATGTAACATTTTAAAGGAGAAATATGTTGATTCAAAATTTCACAGTGTCAACAAATCCCAAAAAAGTTGGGATAAGTAGCAATAAGTGGCTGGAAAAAGGAAATTGACCATATAACGAACAGCTGGAAGACCAATTAGCACAAATTAGGTCAATTGACAACATGATTAGGTATAAAAAGAGCTTCTCTGTGTCTCTCTGAAGCCAAGATGGTAAGAGGATCACCAATTCCACCATTGTTGCGCAGAAAGATAGTGCAGCAATACCAGAATGTTGTTACTCAGCGTAAAATAGCAAAGACTTTTAAGTTATCATAATCAACCGTGCATAACATCATCAAAAGATTCAAAGAATCTGGAACAATCGCTGTGCGTAAGGGTCAAGGCTGTAAAACTCTACTGGATGCTCGTGATCGCTGGGCCCTTAAACGTCACTACACCTCAAACAGGAATGCCACTGTCAAGGAAATAACAGAATGGG
>BRDA01058818.1:627-12480 GCA_036984385.1 Crenuchus spilurus
TATATATATATATATATATATATATATATATATTAATAAAACAAAAACAAGATAAGAAAGACATTTTACGTTTGAGATATTTATATTTGTTTGGCCTAAGGTTTTTTCAACCCTGTGATTTGTTTAACACTTATTTTTGACTTACGTTACTACACCTCTACCGTTTACAGTTACAAAATAAGTATTATCTTGTATCTACTGTCTAGTTTTCAAATTTGACTCTCTTACATAGTAAAATTCCCTTTTTATACAACAAAGTTTTAAAGTACCGCATTTGTTTAGGGTTTTTTCAACCCTGTTCCGGTAAAAATGGTTATATATATATATATATATATATATATATATATTAATAAAACAAAAACAAGATAAGAAAGACATTTTACGTTTGAGATATTTATATTTGTTTGGCCTAAGGTTTTTTCAACCCTGTGATTTGTTTAACACTTTAAACTTTTGATCTGTCATCTATGTTCTATTATGAATAAAACATTGACATTTGCCATCTCCACATCATTGCATTCAGTTTTTATTCACAATTTGTTTAGTGTCCCAACTTTTTTGGAATCCGGTTTGTTTATATTTATAGAGTTTGCATTTTACAGAAAGAATAGAACAAAAACAAAATAATTATATATATATATATATATATATATATATATATATATGTGTGTGTGTGTGTGTGTGTGTGTGTGTGTGTGTGTGTGTGTGTGTGTGTGTGTGTATCTCGCCACAACATGGTCACATATTTCACAATATCACAAAATGATCATTAATTAATAAAGGAATAGGGCATAATAAAGTAAAATAAGTCTTTATGGTTACAATACAGGCAGTAGTACATGTATCATGCAAAAAGAAAAATCACATACCCCAATACTTTCCATACTGATGACCATATTACAGTGAATTTTTGTTTTCTGTTTTGGATTTCAAAAGTGAGCCAAATAATGCATGGACGTGTAGAAATAGATTCATTTTATAAATTTACATATGACCTTTTTCCTGACAAAATGTTATTATTAACTTATTTTTTGTCTGTACAATTACTTGTGTGTAATTATTTATTTAGCCTTTTATATGTGCATCTATTTATTTAAAATTTTGTAATTTTTTTTGTCATATGCAGTTTTTGTCATATGCAGAGAGAATCTTTTTGTAGCTTCTCTGTGTGTGTGTGTGCCTGCAACAATTATAGTTAATACTAATATAGCCACACACACACACACGCCCCCCCCCCACCTTACATGGTGTAACTGACCAATCCTGTGCGACTTCAACAGGGGGAAACGAATCTGGCTCCCAGAAACGAGTCCACTCTGATCGCTCACTTCAAAGAGTCGACTCTAAGAGCCATTTTGTTCACCAACAACCCATCACTCACTCACACACACACACACACACACACACACACACACACACACACACACACACACACACACACACACACACTCTGCTGAAACACAACAGAGAGGGAGATAGAAAGCAGCAGATTCACACATATCGTTCTGTCTCAGTTCAATCTTATTTCACCCCCTTTGATAAAAATATGGAACAAAGCATGTCCCGTATCGGTGCAGTACAGAATGCAACTTCTACTTTACAAATATGAAACAATTCCATATTTTACAAGACGGGTGGCAACCGTACTTCACCCCCTAATGTCAGTACTTAGTAGAGCCACCTTTTGCAGTAATTACAGCTTCAAGTCACTTTGGATAAGTCTCTATGAACTTGCCACATCTTGCCAATGAGGTTTCGCCCATTCCTCCAGACAAAACAAAAGCAAGATGGTTTCCACTGGTGAACAGCAACCTTCAAGTCTGACCATAGATTTTCAATTGGATTAAGGTCTGCATTTTGACTAAGCCATTCCAATACATTTACACATTTCCCGTAAAAAAACTCGAGTGTTGCTTTAGCAGTATGCTTTGGGTCATTGTCCTGTTTGAAGGTGAACCTCTGTCCAGTCTCAAATCACTGACAGACCAAAACAGGTTTTGCTCAAAAATATCCCTGCCAGGAGGAAGATAAAAGTTCTGTAGTTGTAAAGGTGTTTAGTTTAAATCATAAGAAACTGATCTGAGCCTTTCATATTACCATTTCTGTAGGTAAAGTTCACACTGTTTCATTTGAGTACCGGTACTTGCCCTTTAAGAGTCACATCAACTCTCATAGCACTTTTCCACCAAAATAACTGGTTCTTGAACTGGTGCCGTTCGGGCTTATGAGAACCTCAGTGCTTTTTAGTGAACCAGCCCGCATTTCCACTAGTTGAACCAAAGATACGTCGCGGTGTACATCCTCAACAAAGAGGAATTATAAACAAAGATGGCGGAGCGCATCGACTGCTTGCGAGCATTTGTGGTCTTGGTACAAATGTTTGTTTCACTTCACAAGTCAAATCTAGAGCCGGTACATTCCCTCGTCCAGCTCCACTGCGCGATAGCTCCTTTTAAGAATCTCTGTAGTCCTTTTTTAGCTTATTTAGCTTATTTATCACTTGCTCTTTTGAATGAACAAAACCTGCCCGAGCTAAATCCTCCACCAGCTCGCTGTAGAGTTTCTCCTTTCTAATACTCCCCTCAAGTTTCTCCTGAAACTCCACAGAACACCAAATAGATAACAAAAACTGAGTTTCTTCAATGGACCACTGTATGCTACGAGTCGCCTCAGTGCGCAGGCGCGTTTGTTTCGCACTGAAAAACCAAGTATTTTTTGGTTTCCGCTGCGAACGAACGTTCCTTGTTCGGGGCGCTATTTTTGTTGGTGGAAATGCGCCGAATGGTTCAAAATTAGGTTCGTGAACCAGAACTGTGTCGGTTTTGTGTCGGTGGAAAAGTGCTATCATTGATTTTAGAAGTGCTGCTCTGAGTGGCATCACCATGTTGGTCATGTTGTAGAATGGAGGAAAGAATAAGAGGCAATTCTAGTGTAAATTAAATCAATCAAATACTGCTCCTGAAGCAAATAAAAATAATAATGAAATTCCAGGGACAACACAACTGCATCATGTTCCCAGGTCAATATTAGATGATGTTCCTCGAACACCATGGGAACATAGCTAGCTTACTATGTAATTCAAAGTAAAACATCAGTTAAAAAAACTTTTACTGTTGACATAAAATTTACTCCTATAGTAAAAACAAATATTCCAAGAACACAACTATATGATATTACTGGGGTAGCATAATGTTAGCTACCTAGTTAAAACATCAGTTCCAGAACATTTATTCTGCTAATAAATATTTATTCTGTTAATAAAAACAAATATCTGCTTCTGTGAATACAGCTGTCCTATAAGATATGTTCAAGTAAATAGTAGGCCTTATTTTCTTGGGACTACTTAAGTCTAACCATTGCTATCTAGATAGCTAGATGACTGGTATGCAAGCTAAAAGATAAATTTCTATAACTTTGTTGCTTTAGGTAAATGACAGAAATAGGAGTAATTATTGCAAGCAAGATTTTCATGTTTTCAAAGGGCATTGCTAAATATTTTAAGTTAGATTCTCAGATTTTTCATTATGTTAGCCAGATAGCTAAACTAGCAGAGCAACATCTATGAGACTAGCTAAGCTAAAGCTAAGTACAGTAAAAGTTTACTTGTGTAAATAAACCCAGTACTATATGTTGAGAATGTAAAACATGACATTTCAGCAATAAATGTTTTACCTTCAGCAGGAGATGCAGTACAACAGGAGTTTAGCCATGTTGAGGGAGGAAAACTGAACAAAAAAATGGCGCTGAAGGGAGGGAAAATGACTGCCTTGAGGTTGAAAAAAGGAGGAAGGGGCAGCAAAGCTGATTGGTTGAACAAGTTTAGTTTAAGCTCCTCCCATGTTGACCCAGGACCAAGCCTCACTTGGCAATATCAGGACGTGCTTTGAAGCACACCTAGTGTTTTCATTGGTGGCCAAAAATTTCAATTTTGGTCTCATCAGACCAGAGCACCTTGCTTCATACATTTGGGGAGTCTCCCACATGCCTTTTGGCAAACTCAACACAATTCTTCCTATATTCTATAAATGCATTTTTTTCTGACCACTGTTCCATAAAGCCCAGCTTATTGTGTGTGTGGACAGATACTCCAGTCTCTTGGACAGTCTCTGCTAGAACTCTGCAGCTCCTTCAGGATTATCTTTTGTCTCTGTGCTGCCTCTCTGATTAATACCCTCCTTGCCTCATCTGAAGGTTTTTATGTGCAGCCCTCTTTTGGCAGGTTTGTTGTGCTACCATGTTCTTTGCATTTGATGATAATGGACTTGATGCTGCTGCAAGGGATCATCAGAGATTTTGATATTTTTTATAACCCAACCCTGACTTGTACTTCTCAACAACTTTGTCTCTGACTTGTTTTGAGACCTCATTAGTCTTCATGGTGTTGTTTGGTTAGTGGTGCCTCTTGCTTAATTGTGTTGCAGCATCTGGATCCTTTCAGAAAAGGTGTGTATGTACTGACAGATCATATACTCTTAGATTTTGCACAGGTGAACTGCATTTCATTGAGCATGTAACTTCTGAAGGTAATTGGTTGCACCAGAACTTTTTAGGGGCTTCAAAGAAAAGGGGACGAATGCATATGCACATGCCAATTTTATTTAATATTTGATAAAAAAAAAAAAAAAACGCATGTGCAAAAATGTGCAGATCCATCACATACAATTCAGATGAAAAAAAAATTAAGTACAGGTTGTAATGTAACAAAATAAGTAAAAAGCCAAGGGGGTGAATACTTTTGCAAGGTACTGTATATTTTCAGATTCCTCCATTGGGTTCTTCTAATATTACAAAGTCTACCTAATGCATCTCCAACACTACTACTATACTTCTGTGTGACTATGAGATTTTTTTTTACATAATACCAACACCCCACCACCTCTGAAATTTTAATTTGGACTGCATAAAAATAAATAGGTCAGTTTTGCAGGACAATCGTGAACCTGGCAACTCTGAAGCCACGTCACCTGTGTGGCTATAATTACTGACACCTGCACTGTTACCACAGAAACCCAATCACATAGGCTTGTAATGTGTGAACAGACAAATCAGATATGTTCACTTACTAATAACAGTGTGAACAGTCATCTCAGCAGATCTGATTTGGGAAAATAATCTAATTTTCCTGCAGTCTGAACACAACCTTAGACTTAGTGGAGTGTCTCAGGGTTCATTAAACCCTTATTCAGTTGTTTGTGTCTTATGTCACAGAGACATGAGATCACAACTGCTGTGATCAGACAGATGTCTGCTCAGACAGGAGCACACACACACACACACACACATACACACACACATTTCTGTTAATCAGTCTCATAATTACATAATCACAATACTATCAGTAACAAATCTATTCTGGGCAGGTCATGTAAACACTACCTGGAAGTTTTTCTCAAGCATTTTCAGAAGAAGAAACAATTGTATTAACCCTGTAAAGCCAAAACAAACAAAACACAAACATTATAAAACACTAAATACACTTTATATCACACTTTATACAGCACACTTTGCTTTATATTTACACTCAAGTCATTTAAAATGTAGAAATCTGCATATATCCTCTGGTTTATGCAGGAGAATGTCCTGTAGACTGGGATTGTTACAACTACTGGTAGACCTCTATAACTGTACACTTCCATACACCTGTAAATTCAGCTACTTCCTTCACACTATGAGCTTTGGAGCCCAAATACTATCACTCCTTTATCATTAACATCTGTTTTGTGACCCATTTTACACACTTTGAATGAGATATTCACTACACTGTACCACCTCTTCTCTATCTATGTATCCCCTGGCACACCCCATAGGTATTTATATACTGATCATCCTCATGCATCGCCATCTACAGAAGCCTGAAGTTAATACCACCTTAAAAAGGATGTCAGTGGAGTTTATATATATTAGATGTTTGAACAGACGTTTTATTTGCATCTTTTTACTTTGTACTGTACTGATGTGTAATACCAACAACCGACATGTCTGTACCCTCTAAAATATGTGTGTTTCTGTGTGTAGGAGTGTGTGTAGGTGTGTATGTGTGTGTGTCCGCAGGGTAGTGTCTCCAGCCTGTGAGAAGGTAATTGGTAGAATGCACGGTGTGTGTGATAATCAAAAACTATTCAAGCAGAGCACAGGTGCCATCCAGCCATCTGAGGAGAGATAACACACACACACACACACAGTGAGGGTTTTATTTGGTATTTATTACTTTATCAGCAAACACAATGTTTTCTCACTGCAGTCACAATTGGAGAATAATAATTACGCTGATATAAGCAGATGAAGGAAATTGTGTTTGTGCATGAGAGAGAGAAAATGTATGTGTCTGTTTACATACATAGAACAGCAATATATACACATATGTGAGTGTGTGTTTGAGATGGATTCTCTTCAGTGTGGATACATATGAAAGAGGCTAAGCTATAACCTGTCTCACACATTGCCCAAGGATAGAGTAATGTGATTAACATGAATCTCTCTCTCTCTCTCTCTCACACACACACACACACTCTCACTCTTGTGCTTACCCACAGTATGCACAGAGTGCATTGTGCTCATATGTCTAAGAATGTAAATATTTAATTATATTATAATTAATATAACCATTATTATCATGTCCTATCTAGTTGATTTTGACTCCATTATTCTGGTACCATATTTATAGTACCATTTTTTCTCTTATGTGTATACATACAACCAAATATTTGCAGGTTATATTTCAATATTGTTACATTTCATTCCATAATTTCACATTTCCCTCTAAAATGGTCAGATTTCCAGTCAGTATTTTCAGGTTTTAATTTAATATCTTCTGATTTCATTCAATTATCATCAGACTATTATCAGTTTTTTTTTAAAAAATGTCTGAACAGCTTGCTATAACAGTCTTGTACAAGAGTTTTTGCACCAAAATGAAACAATTTGTTGTAAATTCACCTCTAAAGGGAATAAATAAAAATATTTTCTACACACTTTAATGTACACTTTCTGAATTTAATTCACTATTTAAGATACCATTAGCTTTTAATGTTAAATATTACATGTAGTAAATAAACAGTTTAATCATTGATACACAAACTTATGCATAAAACTGTATAATGGAGTATTATAAGGCTCAGTTGGTAATGTATTTGATTGTTCGGCTGTTTTAGTCTGATCTTAATGTGAAGCTGTTTTAAATACAATACACACAGCTGACATTTTGTCCCAGTTATTATACTCAGTTACATTTCTGTGTGGAATATTATACTGGTAATTATTATCCTGTAAAAAACCTACATATGTTCGTAAGACAGAAAATAATTAATTTCTTTATAGAAAAATTCAAATCTCTCTCTCTCTCTCTCTCAGGGAATGAGTATAAGTGAGTGAGTGAGCATTGAGATGGAAGCAGTGTCCCTGGAGCTCATTCAGTTTAAACTGTTTTTAAAGACGTAATCATTGCTCATCCATCATCAGAGTTCGTTTATGGGCCCAATCACTGCTGAAGGACCAACATTTACCAGGAGCAGCTTTCACTATTAAACCAGAGAGTGCACAATTCATATGGGTCATTTTTGTCCAAAACTCTTTCTTCATAGTGTTAGGAGACTTAGGCTATTTTTCAGAATTTGCTTTTATATACCACACAATTTTTTTCACTTTGATATACTTGATCAACATGTTAAACCCAAAATACACACAATGAAAACTTATTTTCTATAAAAGCACAAACATTTAATAAAGCATTTAAAGTCTAAAACTGGAAACACATAGGTTGCAAATTTGACTATACATGTAAATGTAAGTTTGAAATATAAATCAAGCCACATAAACTATTTACATAAAAAAGGAGGAGTTGACACAGGGTGGTTCTTTTTAGTTATGTAAGCTCAAGCAACAGAAAGCTATAATACAGGTCTTGCATTCCCATATTGTGATTGATTACAAAATAGCACAGCATACTGACAGTAAAATATATTCAGTAGATTCAGTGGAGTGACATGGGAGAACTTGGGCTGATTGAAGACCAGCATTCTGGATCAGCTGCAGGGGCCTGAAGGCTCACATAGGAAGACCAGCCAGGAGCGAGTTGCAGTAGTCAAGTCTTGAAATACGGAGAAAGTGGACATGCACCTGAGTGGCATCCTGAGTTAGAAAGGGTCGAATCCATGGAATGTTGAAGAGGAGGAACCTTCATGACTGAGTCAAGTTTGTGATGCAAGTAGAAAACAATAACTGGTCATCTAGAATCACACCCAGGCTTTTTACTTCTTGAGACAAAATGACGATGGAGTTTTCAAACAAGGTAGGAAGTTCAAGATGCAAACCAGTGCTTCCAGGAAAGAATAGAAGCTCAGTCTTGCTAGGGCTGAGCTTCAGGTGGTGGGTTGTCATTCATGTAGAGATGTCAGCCAAACACATTGTACTTGGTCTATCAACATCAGACAAAAACTAGTTTCAAGTACTTTTGTCAAAAGTTAAACAAGAGTTCAACATGACTTTGGTGTCATGCTGTGATTTCTTAAACCAACTACATGGTTTGATCACGCCAGCATAAATGGCAACTCCTAAGAGTTAAAGTAATATCAAATGAAATGTATTTAAAACATTAAAATGTTTTACCTCATTTCCCAAACCTAATTTATCCACCAATGCACATTTGGTGTGTAACTTTTGTTTCTTTCATATTTAGTTACTAATGTAGCTAAACTAATGAATACCGGTTAGCATTGTAGTAACAGCATGCCCAAGTCATCAGTACACTTGCCTCAAACTGTGTTGAGTTGTTCAATAATCACTAATAGTCTTGATTGTCATTTCTGACACTGTATGATATGCTATTATTTATGGAAATTTTATTAAAAGTGTGTTAGTATAGCTAAAATAGTAGTAGTAGTCTTTTTTTTCAATATTTACAAATAACCATATGTTAAGGTTAAGTTTTGGTAAATCTAGTTTGTCCACTTTAAAACCATACATTTCAACTACGATATTTGTTTATTAGTCTTAAAAAAATGGTTCACCCAGAAATCATGTTACACAATTCTCTACTTACTTCACACTTAATTTGTCAATCAATACATGTTTTGAGTCCAAATTTAGCTTATTTAGTTTAGAACTGGAGTTGCTATATTTTGATAAACACTAAAACTCAATAGTCACCTTAAAAAGCATAAGATTAGTTTTAACCTTAGTTTTATATTAATGGATGTGGTTTAGGACACAGTGTGACTTACTGTGAGCTTTAAATATAACACAAATTCACTGAATAGTCTTGAGTTTTATTCATTTCTAAAGCTCTCATTAAGTCATACTATGTTCTAAACCAGAGTGAGACCTTCACTACAATTGGGATGAGGTTATAGAGACATTTTGGTCATGTATTTTAAGAATTTGGGCTTTTTACATGCCTATTGAATGTAATGTTTGTTAGCATTGTTAGTCTCAATTTCTAACCTAAAAAATTAAGCAAAAAAGTTTTGGCTGAATAAATGCATATGCAGAATTGTTCAAATACAATTTATTCTGTAAATACCTGCTCTAAATGATTAAACATTTTATTTTAAATTTGATAGAAATGTTGTCAGTAGTTTATAGAATTTTTTTTTTTTTTTTTGAGACGTATAAATATTTTTCAGAGCTAAAAATATATACTAGGTCTGATTTATTAATATTAATAATAAAATAGTTATGAAATAGCTTGGTTTATTTCACTCCACTCAGTTTAACATTAAGTTAATATGGTGTAATGCAACTGAAAGACTGAACTTCATACCATTTAAACTATTTTAGTCTCATTAATATTTAGACAATGTTCCTCATAGACTGTGAGGCCAGATTTAAAACTTTAAACTCTTAAATGAAATTAATCATTTTTATGCTTATCTCAGTAATGGGCAAGACAAGTTTAAAGGTTAAATGTTGATTACTTAGTTTAGAACTGGAGACTAACAGTGCTAACAACAATAGAACTCAATAGTCACCAAGGCTTTGTAAGAATTTAAGCTGACATCCATTTTAAGCAATGTAGTACTGATATTGTAATTAGGAGATCAGAAAATGATATTGGGTAGAATAAGCCAGACTCTACCAGCTGCTGGGTGACTTCATACCAAGATTAGCTTAGTTTGATGGCTTGTAGACCATATATCTTCCTCTGGATCACATTCTAGAGGCTCTCAGTGGTTTTCAGGTCTGGAGATTGGACTGGACAGTTGAATTACTCTCTTCATTTCTGAATTATACATTATCCTGTCTATTCTTCATCACATCTTGGTGCTTTCAGACATGGCTGCTGTATTTCATCCCTGCAGTGAAGGTGTTCTCCTGACCAGTGCTGACCCGCCGTTTGATTTCGGTCATGGCTGATGTTTTTTTGGGGGGTTTTGATCGGAGAGGAAAAGCTGGTTTAGTGAGACGAGGAGATGAGAGAGACTGGAGTCTTATTAGTGCTGCTAATTTGACTCAAAGCAGCAGAACGGATGAGTATGACCTGTTTTTGTCTCGTTCTCTCCTCTGCAATCCGCGTTCTGTGGTTATTTAGCTCTCTCTCTCTATCTCTATCTGTTTAACCTGCCTCAGTCTGAGCTCAGGCTTTAGCTGACCTCACCGCTAACAATCGATTCTTTCTCTCTCTCTCTCTCTCTCTCTCTCTCTCTCTCTCTCTCTCTCTCTCTTCTTATCTTTTTTCTTGCTTTTTTCTCTCCCCCACTACCTGAGGCAAAGTCTTATGTAAAACACATTTATTTTTAATGGATTTTTTAATGATTTTTTAGCTGGCCTATTAATACAGGCATTAATTATGTTGTGATGGGTAGAGGAGCTGTAATCCTGTCCTAAAGCCATACGCTGCCAGCCAATCCTACACTCCTACACACACACACACACACACACACACACACACACACACACACACACACACACAAAACAACAGTGACAGAATATAGGGAATAAGCCCTGCACACACACACATGCACATGCATGAATACATATTAGACAACCAGTATATATATATATATATATATATATATATAGAGTCCACTGAGCATACAGGTGCACTTTGTACAGACTGTAGTCCATCTGTCTCTCTGTATAATTTGTTCACTCTGTTCTTCATTGATCAGGACCCCCACAGAACAGATGGAACATTCTCAGTGACACTGACATGGTGGTGGTGTGTTAGTGTGTACTGAGTGGATTAGTCATAGAAACAGTTCACCTTGTAGATGTAAGCACAGTCTGTAATTATACTACAAAAAAACTACAAAGCACACACGGTCAGTGGAGCTAACTTGAACAATGAGTGGAGATACAATGTATGTGAATCTAATGAAGTGAGCAGTGTGGATATGTATGTGTATATGGAGAAAATGATCTTCATAATCTAAAAGTTGATAGCAGCTATTACCAAATAATAAATAATAAAACCAGCTAAACTCTGAAAATCAGTTTGGTAAAAAAGTTAATATGAGGATTCTATAAAACTTCTGAAGATCATTTCCATGATGTTCTCCATCATCTGTGAGTGTCACTCATGTTGTGACTGATCAGTGTATATGCACATCTATTTGTGCCAATGTCCATTTATAATAATAAATAATAAATAATAATAATAATAATAATAATTATTATTATTATTATTATTATTATTATTATAAAAAATATTTCTGTAGTTGAAGTGAATTTGATTTGATGTTAAACTGAATGGAGATAAATACCAAAAATAGACTTCATAAGTAAACAAATAATGTTCTGAGGTGCTATTATATAATAATAATAATAATAATAATAATAATAATAAAAAACATTTATTTTTTATACTTTTTTCACACTCAGTGCCACTTATAACTTTAAATTTCACTCAAATATGTA
>BRDA01058819.1:0-10411 GCA_036984385.1 Crenuchus spilurus
ATTGACATTTGCCATCTCCACATCATTGCATTCAGTTTTTATTCACAATTTGTTTAGTGTCCCAACTTTTTTGGAATCCGGTTTGTATTTATATTGGTACACTAGCTATCCACAGTTTAAAATCAATGCTCAAAAGCTTAGAATCGGTGTTTTTAAATGCCTAAACACAGCATGTTGGCAGATAAATATGAAATCATTCTAATATAAATTTGTCCTTTTTAAGTAAGAACATTGGTAAGAAGTTGTAAATAAATAATAAAATTGAAAAAATAAGATATTTAGATGTGTACATGTGAATAATGACTACAGCGTATAATATTAAAATAAAGAAAATGAATAATCAATATCAAAAAGGCAAATAAAAATAAAATAAATTTAATTAAAACATTTTAAATATCTTCTGTTGTCTAATTTAGAGTATTTAAATCCAGGGCTGTAGCACTTCTCAGAGTCTCAGACTCAAGACACTTTTTCTAATGTCTTGGTAATCTTAATGCTCTTTATCGAGACCAACCAAGTTCACTGTAAAACATTTCTGAGATGTTCAGCACAACATCCAACAAAGTTTGACTGGAATTAGATTAATCGATGTAGAAAATTTGAAGTTTTTTTTGTTACCATTTTAAAAGCAGCAGGAAAACAGAACCACCGATCAACAATTAAAAACTCATTAAGGATTGTCCTCACAGAAGACTTCTTAGATTTGGTCTTGGTCTCACTATCATTTGGTCTTGATTTGGTCTCAGTCCACATAAGACTTGGTCTTGATTCAGGCTCAATCAGCCATCGTCCTGGACTTGTTTTGAACTGAATGAAGGCATCCTTAACTACAGTCCTAATTAAAGCTGCACTAAGTTATTATTGTTACCTAAAATAACAAATAAATATGTATATAAATCTTAGCGTCCCTAGCGGCAGGTTTGTGCAGTGCTAGGTAACAATTTCCAGTGCTCGTTCTCCTGAGCTGATGCCGCCGTTGTTTAACGCATTTAGAACAAAGCGACTCAATGTTGCAGGGGCATCGCCAGACATATTTTACTGGGGCCTTGATCTGCAGTGCCCCAGTATAAATTTCACCAGTAAAAATATCACTTCAGAGTTTTAGGTATACGTAGAATACACTACAATATGCGCGCATAGCTACTTAATATTGTAATTAATTGCAATTCTATTCACTCGACACAATACCCACATGGCTACTTAATATGACAATTTATTCACGTGTACAGAGAGAGAGAGAGAGCGAAAGCTACGTGACTAAAGGTAACGTAACGTTAGCACATAACTTGCTGAATACTTATATCATATATTTTTCTATCTTGATTGAGTCAAACATTATTACTCCTGTAGATGGACATCAGAAAGTTTTTTGCTCGCAGCAGGGATAAAACAGCAAGGAGAAATGAGAGAGGTGAGCCCCTGGCTAGGCTACCTCAACCTGTGTCTATGACATTAACGTTACGTTAGTTAACGTTATTCCTTGTAGCAAAACAGCCAAATTAACATTAGCAGTACAGACAGTGACTTTTGCTAGAAATGGCTAAGATATTAAGCATGGGAAACCCAAAGTGGAGATGGGAATATCCAGTGAGTTGGCGTTAACGGTGGTATCATGCTGGTTGGGACTTCTGCGTCAATGATGAATATGAGAGAGCTTGTGCTGACTAGTTAGCCCAGGGATACTGCAGTGGTTCAAACTCAAATGGTGCACCTTCATGTTTGCAAATGTGGGTACATTTGTCCTTAATCATCAAGTCATAACCCAAATTTTTAAACCATTCAAATTTATTTCACAGAAAAAATACACAGTAATATGGACTGTTTTGTCAGTCCTTTTGCCTTTATAATTGGCTAAAATACTCGTCTCCAGAAAAATGACTAAAAATGTATTTTTGCTTTTACCAGTAGTGGTTTACAAGTCTAGAGTAAAGTTCACAAGTAGGCCAAATGCATCAGTTAATTCTCGTGATTAATCAAAGATCCAGTCAACAACATAATCTGATCTGATTGTTTAGATTAAAGCACTATTTATGCTTTCTTAAATATAAATAAGTGCAGAAATATTTTTTCACATACATTATCTGTGCCCCAGCTGTGCCCCAGTACAGTCTTAAGTCTAGTGATGCCCCTGTGTTGGAGTGGAATTAAAAGTTGAAGGTGAAGTAATGTCAAAATTCTAAAATTTAAACGAGCACAACTTAAAGAAACAAGACTAGATGGCTAGCTAACTGTCCAATTGCTGGTCTTACGTTAGGTTTTAATCTGCAAAGCCAGAAAGGGTTGGTAGGCTAATGTTATTTTATCATAACTTTATTCTTTAAAGATGGATGAGTTGAGACAGCTCTGTAGCTTCTTTGATATTAGTTTCTCTGGAGTGAGACAGGGCTACAGAGATCTTAAAGATCAGCCAGAAGCTCCTGTGACTGGTGAGCTTCAGCAAGTTGTGAAATCACTGGCAGTCAGCACTGCTGACTGTGAAAGGGGGTTCAGCAAAATGAACCAAACTATTACCCCTCTCAGAGTCCAAATAGGAATCACAGCATTAATGTTTATTTCTTTGGTTGGGCCTCCTGTTAAACAGTAGAATCCACAGAAATATGTTTAAAAAATGGGTTCTCACAAGAAGGTCAGCTGATCACACAGCCTGTCCAAAAAGAAAAAATGTGACAATCAAGACGGAGTACAACTGCAAAAATTCATTTATTGCGAAAATTTAGATCATTACAAAGTTCAATTAAACTGTGTGGAGTCCTGGACATGGATGAAAATATTTAGAGTGCTGCCGTGACTTCACACACTGTCTACAAATACAATAAGGTGTTGTTAATGGCTTTTGTAAACTGGATGTTATATACTCAGATGGCCCAATAGTTATAATTCTGCTGCCCACCCCAAAAGAGAGAGGTGCCCATATTTGAACTCCAACAAAGATACACACCTGTTCAAATACTAAGACTTAAATCTTAATCTTAAATCAGTTATGTGGTTTTAGGTTTGGATCTGAAAGCCCCAGCTGTCATCACTACCAAACACTGGCTCTCTGTTATCTAACTTTCATTATCCCACAGTCATAGATTCCTGTGCAGAAGAATTACTGGGTGACCAGTCAAAAATATTCTGAAATTTAAATAAAAACAGAGCTACAAAAGATATGTTTACATCTTTTTATATTTTTAAATTTCTATATAAATTATAGCCTCAGAGAGAACAAATATCTGTTTCTAATAAACCTAGAGTCAAACTTAAATAGTTCAAATTTCAATCCAACAAAAGTGTGAAATTATAAAGAAAAAAAGGTCCTGTAGAACTTCATAAAGACCGATCCTCCAGTCCTGCAGGGGACAGCATCTTTACCTAAGCATATATGAACAGACAAATGGACAGATCAGATCATTACTCAGCCATAAAGGCATGACGCTATATTCCTTGCATCTAGCAGTTGCATGCCTAATAATCAGCCTAATAAGCCTAATTTCACACTATAGGCTATAGTCTCCACAAAGCAGGCAAAATCAGCAACATGTATAAAAGTTTTGCCTCTTTACCATACCATGTGCCTGAGGCTCCGGTTGAAATGTCCATCACATTTTTAGTCAAAATTCCTAAGTGTTTATTTGTCAGATAAGCCTGTTTGATGTATTTTTAGGAGGTAGGTTTTATGTAAATGAGGCACTGATCACCCCGCCCCCTTTCAGCACAGAGGGCAAAGCCAAAACTCACATAAAGACCAGCACAGCAACATAAACAATTATAATATTAAACAATTGTTCCCAGTGTTACTCTCTGTCTTCTTTCACTAACTCAACCTCTCTTGACCTCCCGCTGCTCAATTTCAGTTGTCAGCAGTGTAATATTGATACAAGTCACACAAAAAATTGACTATTACGTATCTCTATCAAAGAAAAAATAACAAAGGCAGATTAACTCTGCTTTCAACTGAAAAACCAAACCACAAACGTTTATTTCTTATTGGCCAGAATCTTGTTTGAACTGCACATTCCACCTTAAATGGTGCAGCAGTTACATTCAATAAAGCAGAGAATCTGAATACTATGTCTCTCTCATTCACTCACACACACACACAGACTTCCAAGCTTGTGAAAGTGAGATTTTAGCTTATTATTCCTGTGGCATGCCTCATTTAAGGTGAACTTTTGAATAAGACGCTGATGAGTAAAAAATTAAGTTCAGTTTTGCTCTGAAGGCAACAACAAAACTCAGGCAGAGATAGAGATCCTGTCAATGAACACAAGCTCAACATTGCCAAAGCAAGACCACAGCAGCAGAAAAATAATAAAACACACTTTCACTAAAATTCACTTATCAAAGCCAAAGCTGAGGTGTCACTTGTAGATCAAAATTAAAGTTCATGTTTTTGGCAAAAATACTTTGTCTGTTGCCATTAGTAACAATCAACTCTCCTGGTTTGTGACACTGTTCTGCATTTAAGTGGTTCTGTGTGTAAGTATAAAATGGCCTACTGCAAGCTAAATAAGTTGAGCTGTGGTCTGAGTGCATTGGCTTGGTTCCTGCATAATCCCGGGTGGGACACCTTGGGCTTGTGTTACCTGGCTAAACTGAGAAATCCTGCTTTGTGAAACGGAGAGCCTGGAGTTGCTCTGCTTTGCCACAAGAGTTAAACATGGCAATCACCTGCTGGGTTAAATAAGATGTGGAAAATTAGTTCATTGCTCAGCGATGGATTGGCACCCTGTACTGGGCTTAGCTAGGATAGTGTAATGCTCTGCCATGCACTTGGTGAAGGGTTAGGAGACTACCCTGATCAGGATTAAACGGAAAATAATGAATATATGTAAATTAATTCATGTTAGAATTATTTGCAGTGGAGACATAAACCAAATATCAGATGTTTTTATCTCAAAAAGTTGTTTCATGAAATAGGGAAGTATTTTATACAGTACAACTCACAACTTACACACAAAGGCAATTCAAAGTGCTTTACATAGTTTATACTATAAGTTAAACAAGTAGGGAATTAAAAAATAATAATTTATATACCGGTATAGTATATAGAAATATGATGTTATATACAGGGGTTGAAACTGAAGATGAAAATGAAACTGAAACACCTGTCATTTTAGTGTGGGAGGTGTCATGGCTAAATTGGACCAGTCTGGTGGCCAATCTTCATTAATTGCACACTGCACCAGTAAGAGCAAAGTGTAAAGGTTCAATTAGCAGGTAAGAGCATAGTTATATAGTATATTGCAATGCACACAATATTATGGGTGACATACCAGAGTTCAAAAGAGGACAAACTGTTGGTGCACATCTTGCTGGCACATCTGTGACCAAGACAGCAAGTTTTTGTGTCTAAATATTATTGAGCCACTTTGGGGTGTTTTGGAGGAGCGAGTCAGCAGTATATATATACAGTGAGGAAAATAAGTATTTGAACACCCTGTGAATTGGCAAGTTCTCCCACTTAGAAATCATGGAGGTGTCTGAAATTTTCATCTTAGGTGCACGTCCACTGTGAGAGACATAATCTAAAAGAAAAAAATATATAATTTTTTTTATCATTTATTTGTGTGTTACTGCTGCAAATAAGTATTTGAACACCTGCCAATCAGCAAACATTCTGGCCCTCAAGACCTGTTAGTCCGCCTCTAAAAAGTCCACCTCCACTCCACTTATTATTCTAAATTAGAAGCACCTATTTGAGGTCGATAGCTGCATAAAGACACCTGCCCACCCCACACAATCAGAAGACTCCCAACTACTAACCAAAGAGCTGTCCAAAGACACCAGAGACAAGATTGTAAACCTTCTCATGGCTGAAAAGGGCTACGGGGCAATTGCCGAGCAGCTTAGTGGGGAAAAAAAGCTGTTGGAGCAATTATTAATAAATGGAAGAAGCTAAACATGACTGTCAATCTTCCTCTGACTGGGGCTCCATGCAAGATCTTACTGTGGCTAATACACCAAGACGTCAAGGTTTAAAGTCATGCATGGCAAGGAAGGTTCACACGTCCAGGCACGTCTTAAGTTTGCCCATGACCATTCCACTCGCCATGTTTGAAGGATGAAGAATGAGTACCATCCCAAAAACACCATCCCTACTAGGATGACCGGAGCCATGAATTGCGAAATTTTGGGGAACAACCTCCTTCCTCAGAGCATTGAAGATGGGTCATTGCTGGGTCTTCCAACATGACAATGACCCAAAGCACACAGCCAGGATAACCAAGGAGTGGCTCCGTCAGAAGCATATCAAGGTTCTGTAGTGGCCTAGCCAGTCTCCAGACCTAAACCCTATAGAAAATCTTTGGAGGGAGCTCAAACTCCGTGTTTCTCAGTGACAGCCCAGAAACCTGGCTGATCTGGATAAGATCTGTGTGGAGGAATGGGCCACAATCCCTGCTGCAGTGTGTGCAAACCTGGTGAAAAACTTAAGGAAACGTTTGACCTCTGTAATTGCAAACAAAGGCTAATATAACATTGATTTTCACAGGTGTTCAAATACTTACAAGGGTTAGACAATGAAACAAACACTTGTCATTTTAGTGTGGGAGGTTTTATGGCTAAATTGGACCAGTCTGGTGGCCAATCTTCATTAATTGCACATTGCACCAGTAAGAGCAGAGTGTGAAGGTTCAATTAGGAGGGTAAGAGCACAGTTATATAGTATATTGAAATGCACACAATATTATGGGTGACATACCAGAGTTCAAAAGAGGACAAATTGTTGGTGCACATCTTGCTGGCGCATCTGTGACCAAGACAGCAAGTCTTTGTGTCTAAATATTATTGAGCCATTTTGGGGTGTTTTGGAGGAGCGAGTCAAGAAATTTTTTCCTCCACAAGCATCACGTATTGACCTGGCCACTATCTTGCAAGAAGAATGGCTTAAAATCCCTCTGACCACTGTGCAGGACTTGTATATGTCATTCCCAAGACAAACTGATGCTGTATTGGCCGCAAAAGGAGGCCCAACACCATACTAATTAAATTATTGTGGTCTAAAACCAGGTGTTTGTTTCATTGTCTAACCCCTGTATTTGTAGCAGTAACACACAAATAAATTATTACAAAATCGTACATTGTGATTTCCGGATTTTTTCTTTTAGATTATGTCTCTCACAGTGGACATGCACCTAAGATGAAAATTTCAGAACCCTCCATGATTTCTAAGTGCTAGAACTTAGAAATTTGCAGGGTGTTCAAATATTTATTTTCCTCACTGTGCGTATATTATATACATTCATCTCAACATACTTAAACTACACTTTTGGTAAATTTGTATTGCTGCTCAATTGTACCACCTACATTGCACATAACCTATTGGACCTCTGCTTGTACTTTTTACTTTGTGTTCCTTATTGTATTTTGTGATTATATATAGTCTAGCTTTCTCATTCTATTTAAATGTTAAATGTTGACACCTGCACCAAGAAAAATTCCTTTCGAATAAAGATTCTGATTCTGATTCTCCACCACACAGTATGGTCTTAAGTCTTTGACAATGAACCAGGCTATTGAAGTTGTTATTACTTATTATTATCTAGCCGAGTTGTGGTCGAGTTTTGGCTGGAAGTTGTCCTGTGTTTTTGTCCTGCCTTGTCTTTGGTCTAGCGGTTCTAGCGTCCTCAACACCACTTTCATTATGTCATCTCACCAGATGAGTGGTGAGGTTTGTTGTAATACTAGTGTACTTGAACGTGACTTTGCATTCTTTGCAAACAGCAACGGTTTTGTCTAGATTTTTCTTCTTCATGTAAAAACCGAACTTGACTGTGACGCAGGGTTGCTACAGTAGGTCCAATAAAAATATCTAGCCCAAAGTCAGTCTAAAACCCGCCCTTCAGAAGCTTAAACTAGCCCAACATATATGTCTGTCACACGTTTGAAGCAAATGGCAAAACAACTATGAGTGTACGTTGAGATGAATGTTAAAGTGTACTTTGTACTGACTGCAGTGTCTCTTTGGAGGAAAATAGTTATACAATTATACAGATTATGTGATATAATATATAATATGATATAATAAAGTGCAGGTGCAGCAGTTTCAAAGTAGTTTAAAGTGGTGGGATGTGAGACGGTTGCTTATTGGGAAACAAGCTTTGGAGGTGGTGGTTAGTCCGAGACTTTAGGGCTCTCACTTTTGGTTTCCGTGAAGATGGTAACCGCTGGAAGAGAGAGTGGCCGGGGGTGTGAGGGGTCAGCCATAATCTTTGCCGCCCTCGTCTTCATTCTAGAAGAATAGAGATCTTCAGGGTGGGGAGCGGGCAGCTGATCTTCTCTGCACATCGCACTGATCGCTGTAGCTTACATTTGATGTGCAAAGATGCAGAGCCAAACCAGACGGAGATGGAAGATGTGATAATGGACTCTATTACAGCAGTGTAGAACAGGACAGTTTTTGTGACAGCCCAAATTTCTTCAGCTGTCTGAGAAAATACAGGCGCTGCTGGGCCCTCTTTATGACTGCAGTGCTGTGTATGTCCCATCTGAGGTCCTGCTGGATGGTAGTGCCCATGAATTTGTAACACTCCACTGTATTGCTGGAAGTGCAGATGCAACAAAATTTCTCGTCAGGGGAAAATCCCCCCCCCCTTGGCTCACCACCCTGCTGGGATACCTATTGATACGCTAATTACATGACAAACTGTCCAGGGCAAAGTGAAGGAAGCCAGTTTCACATAAAGACACTCAGAATACTATATTGTATTTTAAAATCAAACGAAGAACACAGAAAAAAATTATTTATTTATTTATTTTAGATCGTTTTAGAGATGTATTTATGCATTGCCATCTCCAGCACAAAGGGAAATATTCTCAGAAACTCAGTCCAGTTTCACAGAAAGACACACAAAATACTATATTATATTTTAAAATCAAACGAAGAACACAGAGAAAATGTATTTATTTATTTTATATCGTTTTAGAGATATATTTATGCATTGCCGTCTCCAGCACCAAGTAAGGGAAATATTCTCAGAAACTCAGTCCAGTTTCACAGAAAGACACACAAAATACTATATTATATTTTAAAATCAAACGAAGAACACAGAGAAAATGTATTTATTTATTCATTTTAGATCGTTTTAGAGATTTATTTATGCATTGCCGTCTCCAGGGCAAAGTGAGAAAAATCTCAGAAACTCACAAAGACACACAAACACTCCAAATGCTATATTATATTTCAAAATGAAACGAAACTCACAGAGAGAATGTATTTATTTATTCATTTTAGATTGTTTTTTTATGCATTGGCATCTTCAGGGCAAAACCACGAAAATAATCATCAGCAAAACACAGCGCCAGTTTCAGAGAAACACACACACACTTGACACTTTTATTTCAAAACTAAACAAGTAATTGTTTATTTCAGTCTCTGGTAAAGTTATTCTGTCTTATTTATACAACCGGCCGCTCCATCTGCTTCTCTGTGTGTGAGTCTGCATGCACGCTGCAATAATAATAATTATATATTACAGTTAGTTTCAATGTCTACATAAGGCAAAAATAATCCACTGTATTTTATTTCGTTAGATAACAGGGAAATGAAACAAATTATAGAAGAGCTCAAAGAAAGAGTCTGCAGTGTGTGTGTTATTATTTATTGTGTTAGTGTTATTTATTATGATAAATAAATGTACCGTATTTTCCGGACTATAAGTCGCTCCGGAGTACAAGTCGCACCTGCCATAAAATGCATAATAAAGAAGAAAAAAACATATAAGTCGCAATGGAGTATAAGTCGCATTTTTGGAGGAAATTTATTTCATAAAGTCTAACACCAAGCACAGACATGCCATTTGGAAAAGTAATTTAAAATAAAAATAGAGTAGAGGTACCAACAGGCTGAATAATTGAACAGTATGCTTACGTTACTGACAACTGAGAACGTGCCTGGTATGTTAACATTATTGTTATTATTATTATTATTATTATTTAACATTATTACAATAACAGACATTACTGTCTATATTTTGTTTTGGTTCTACAAAACATTGATCCTTTTTACAGTCGCGTCACTGCAGCATTAGTTGAAGCGCAAAAATAAACTCATTTAGAATATTATTAGAAATAATCATGCCATGCTTCCATAACACTTCATGGTGTGCAAATATGCCAGGATATTACCCAAATGTAGATTTTCATACCATTGACACATTTTTCTTTATTCATGCATTTATGGATCTGCGCTTTACTCCAGAGTCATGCTGTCCGCTGCTCCCTCTACTCTATCACTTGTGACGCCTCACAGCGCTGGTGCGACTGACTAAGCTCTGTTTAAATAACAACCCTGTAGCGACTGGCTGTGAAGACAACTACCACCTTAAGTGGTAATTAAGTTGTTTGTTTTTGGTTTATTTCTTTGTTTATTGGTTTTCTTTTCTTGGTTTCATCGCCCAGAAGCCATTAATGTACTTTGGGATATTTG
>BRDA01058821.1:0-23174 GCA_036984385.1 Crenuchus spilurus
TCCCGACTACTCCTATAACTGAAGAATAAGGGCATGTAGTGAGTGAATTATAATCTTTATGGGTGTAATAAACGTCTTAGGACTTAAGAGATGAAAGTTGTAAGGGCTAAAGTTGATGTTTTTGTAATTATGAGTCAGCTAAGCTGAAACTGGTACATGCTGTCAGCTTGATGCTTTGACTCAGCTCTTGATCATGAGAAGCTGTCCTACTGAATCCTGTGAACCTCCCAAGACTCTGGCTTACAACAGACAGTCTTTTCACATGTGCCCAGTGGCATGTAAGCAGACTTAGCAGAGAGGCGTGCCCTGTCCAGCCCTTCGCTATGTGATCTAAAGGCCCTGAGCTTGGTGTTTTAGCAGTAACGACAGATTTAGTCCCCTGTAATTGCTGACTGCACATGTAACAGAGCTTGTCCTTTTGAGTGGAGCTCTTACAGGCCAAAAGAATGAGCCGAGTGTTTACCCTCTGGGCCGAGCAGCTCAGGTATGCCACTCTGCTTTTGTCAGTAAAAAAAGATGCCTCACTTCAGCTGTAATTAATTTGTGATTCCTGTGTACACACACTGCGTTTTGGGCTGCTCTCGTCTGTTGGCATTCGAGAGGCAAATCCCTCTTGTTGTCGTTTTGTCAGCGGCTGGTATTCAACAAGGGATTTTCTTCCTTTCCACTCAGTGGAACGCAGATGTGTATGTAACTCTTTCACCCTGTTTGATACCCGTGACAACTTGTTGCTAATAAAGAAGTCAGTGCAGTGATTGAACGGCACTTGGTTTAGAGCCTGAGTAAACACTTACTGTACCTGTAACAACTAGCAGATAATAAAGACATCCTTCATCAAAGCGCTCTGTGAAATCTGAACATGAGGAGAGAACACGCAGGATTAAATCCGTAAAAGCATTTTTCATTTCATTTTCACACAGGTGACCCTCAGACTACAGCAGTTCAGTTCATGTAAAGTGATGTATATAAAGCCGGGATTGTTTTAATGTTGATACTGTATTAATATTTACTCAAAATTAAATATTCTAGGCCCCAAGTGGCTCAGCAGTCTAAGACGTTGACACTATGACGTGAGTTCGAATCCCGGTCATGCTGTTTACCATCAACAGCCGACTTTCTCAAGTACCGCGCCCGAACGTCTACCCAGTGACGTTTTCTGCTCGTTCGGAAACCCCCAGATTTTGCGTCATCACCCGAGTGCAGCCGAACGTCCGCCATATTGCTACCTAACTAGTTAGCGCTTGCTGGTGCATCGACAGTTTTCATACCAACATTTGCCAATTCCATCTGATCCCGTATAAATGCTTGCGCCTTGGTTACGTTCCAGCTATAAAATCATTTAACCCACTTATGTGAAGAGTCTTAACTTGCTTAGCTTATCTAGGCTAGCGTTAGCTAGTTAGCTTATCGCTAAACTAGCACTAGCTAGTTAGCTTATCGCTCATACAAACAGTGCAGGTGTCTGCAGTGATCCTTATTTATCCCTGCATCTTAAGTAACGCTCTGTTAATGAAAAATCCATCCATCCATCCATTATCACACCCGCTTGGCTACTACTACATTGGGAAGGGGATACAAATTGGCAAAAAATAATAATAATAAAAAAAAATAAAAAAATAAAAATATTCGAGACTTGAAAAAAAACTGAAATATTGCTTTGCATGTAAAGAATATCAAATATACAACAGTTTACCTATTTAAATTAAATTCTGAACTATTTCATGATGTTCTAACAATGAACACAATGTTCTGTCACAATTTTGTTGAGATGCACTAGTGCGTCTTTAACTTTAACTACATGTGAAGAAAATAACTATCAAATGAATTTTTACCAGTTGATTACAAATATGTCTACAAATATGTGTTGTGTTGGAATATTTCCCAAAAATTACACTTAGATTTAGCAAATGGGATGTTTTCTAATAAACTTATGACTGATTTCAAAGCAAATCAGAAAAAGGGCTTTAACACATAAATCCTACTATTAGCAATGGAACAACATTAACAACCATTCTGTATTTTTTTTAAATATATATATTTAGACATAAACATTTTATAAATAAGATTTTGAGGACAAAAACATAAAAACTCAGAACAGATCTCAGAACATTTGTGGGAACATTTTCATTATAATAAAAGAAACAAACATACTTGGATATTGAGGGGAGACTTGCAGTTTTCTGTAACGTGATGTCTTCATAAAGCTACATTTTGGCAAATTCAAATGATGGATGCTTACAAAACACAACAAAATAAATACATTTGTTAAATGTTTATATTTTCATAATATGTGAAGTGAAGACTTGATGGGACCAAAATGGTCATTTGTGCCTGCAGGGTCTTGCTTAAGATGGATAACCAAATAATAGTTTAAGGTTTAAATGTATTGTACATTATATATAGTTAACTATACATTCAAAGATTTGTCTCCTTTAACATCTGCCTCTGAAGTAGTTGGAACACGTGTGACATTGCTCTAAAGAGTGAAAGGCGTAAGTGTGCTAATGTGTTTATGTCACTACATAAAAGAAGCGCTGTGCTGCCTTTATTGTTGGATGCACTGTTATAGCTTCTGGTCCAATTTATTTAACTAATTGTCTGAATGGATGTGAAAAAAACATTAAATACTGCAAAGGTTTTACACTTGAATGAAGTGGGAAGGTTTCTTTGCTGATAAAGAGTAATTTGGGAAATGATGATGGACTTAAGTAGTGATGACGTAGCGGTACCAAAGTGACGTGTCTTGTCACTACAACATTGCTGTCAATCAACGGCTGAACTCTTGCCATCCTACAGTCGATATGCAGAGATGGAGTAACTGTACTTGAGTACTACACTTCAAGACATGTGGAAGACTCTTCTCTGTCCTAGAAGGTCGTAGAACGAGCCCCCACTGGTTGTTCTAAGAGCAGAGTCCCTCACAGTCTTCAAGCCATCTCTTTATGGAGCACTTAAGTGAGCACTAGTTGTAAAGCTCTTATTTTGTGTATTATTGTGTATGTTTCCTTCTTTCTAGGTATTAGTGTCCTGAATTTCCCGCAAGGGATTAATAAAGTATATATCTATCTATCTATCTAGTGATGGTTTAGTTCTAACAGTGTCTGAACTGAAGAGTAGTTTGGACTCTAACCTGTCTGTAATAGCTGAGATAATTCTCTTAATGCAAACAAAACACTGCTGTACGTCACTCTGGATAAGAGCGTCTGCCAAATGCTGTAAATATAATTGCAAATGTTGTAGAAGATGTCTGAATAATTACCTGCTTATAAAACACGTAGATAGCCAAATTCCTATCACATGAGCATTGGGCTATGCTACTTTATCTTCACTATGATTATAAAAGCTCAAGTGGGCGGGAAATGTATTCCCACCTGGACACATGCCATTGAATCAGACAGAAATATTCCTGTACTCTGTACTTAAGCCATTGTCTCACCATATTGGTCAGCTTCCCATCAATAAATCAAAAGCATGGCTGTTCTGGAGTCTCCTGTCGAACAGCATTTCCAGGGCAAAGAGCTTTAGATTTAGAACGGCTTGGCCCTCTGAGGAAAGTGCCGGTGAAAAAAAAAAAAAAGGCGGCACCTGGAATCAATGAAATTCCGCTCTCGCAGTTGTACGAAGGAATAAAACCTTTCTGGCACAAAAAGGAATCAAATACTCGCCATCATAAATGCACTGGAGACTTTGACAGAGTCTAGGCTTTATATGCTGTAAGCGATGCCCAGCAGGTCCAAAGAGGTCAGAAGAACTGTCAGGTGAAAGGATGCAAAGCCTTTGATGGCAGTGACATCTTTTAACTCATGAAAGAAAAGCAATCTCTGAAAAGATCTAACATTCAAGATGATTAGCATTCATTTGTTGGGCCAACTCATTCTATTCAAGTTAGAACATCCACGTTTTGTCCTGGAATTAAAAAAATAAATAGGGATAAATATCCACGAAGATTGGCGTTCACTTGTAGGCTGTTCTTTTATTATAGAACAGAGGGTTTTCCTTCCAAGCAGCCATCCATTTACACAAGAACAGCCAGTTGATTTTAGCCCAGAGGTATTACTCGGCTAAGTGGAGGAATTCATATCATTGAGAGGCCTTTTCTTTGCTGTTCAAACAACGAGCCATGAATTATAAGCTAGCTAGTGGCAACCTGTCCGCCCTTCGTATAAGGATGGGAGTGTTTCATCCTGCTGAAACAACAACATCCTCTGGAAACAAATTCGACACAATCGAAGAGATGACGGATGTGCATGATTTGGCTTTCTCAATGCGAGATGTCACTGTGTTGATACTTTTCCCTCCCATGCTGTTTTGCTGACTGACACGCCTAAAGAAAGTTCACGCCTTATACTTAGTTTGCTGACCTAAATTGCAACATGTTGAAAGTGCACCTGTGTAGGAAAATGCAATGCAACATTTGGTTGCCGCATGTTGCCAACTGGTCGGTTACCTACATAAACAAGAGCTTTAGGAGTTTACTTTAAGCCCTGGGGTAGCTACGATGAAATGAAGCAATTCAATCTCAGTGCAAATGTCATTCAGCTCCTCTGCTAATCATGAGTCTACGTCTTTATTTTGTAATGCATACATAGCACCACTACAGAGGTCTGAACAGTCATTTTGCAGGGGTGCAGCTTTGACACCTGTCAAGTGACGAGGTCAACATCCACACCTTATGACTGACTCTCATCTAGAACATCTAGCATAACACAAAATTATTTCTGAAGAATATTCTTTTTTTTTGAGACACCAAAACTATGGGAGGGGGTGGAGTTGGGGGCGTATAATGTATTACATGTTCAAATATATTTTTTTTGTGCTTGAACAATTTTATTATTAATAATTTTTAATAAATATGGACACATTATTATTTATATTTTATTAATCATTACTAGTTACTATTAATAATATACTAATAATAACTATTAAATTTATTATGAGTAACAAAATAATAAAAATTAATATTAATCATTAATAAAATATTAATACATTATGACATATTATTTATAAATAATAAACTGTTAAAAGCGTGTAGCATAAAATTATCACCCAATCCTTTTCACTCAACTTCACTTCAGCTCATTATCACCAATGTTACACTTATGTTTGGACTGTATGGTCAATAGATCTTATTTACACAGAATTATACCTCATTTTTGAGTAAAAATAAGCAGAAATTTTGAAATGTTTTGATAACAGTTACACTTAGAGGCATGTAAATAGATGGCTTATCACAGACTGGTAGACACACACACACAGACACACACTCAAATGTAAATATTAATGAATTTTAATATGAACTGCTGATATTAAAATAGTAATTTATAATATAATATTATAGTAATTCAAATAAAAGAGGATGTCTGGTCACCCTACCAAAACTAAAATAAAATGTAGCAACATGGTCCTACATCACCCTCTATCACCTGTTCTCATGAGAAATGTTCAACAAAGTGTAACCCCAGACTTTTGAGAGGTAGTGTACATAATAAATTGCTGTATTATGCAGTTTTATAATTAAATAAAGCCACACATCTGCTGGAGATTAAGTAAGCTAGCTATCTAGCAACACCGATAAGCCAAAACATTAAGACCACATTCACAGAAAGTAAATAACTGGTTATTTTGAATAGAGGCACATGTGAAGGTCTGGGATATTAGACAGTTGAAACAGTTGATTGTCATAGTCGATGTGTTGGATGTGGGAGAAATGGGCAAGTGAGAGACTTTGATTGGGTTAAATCATTTTGGCTACACAGCTGGGTCGGAGCAGTGGTCAGAACTTACTGACGGAGACATCTCAGTGTAACAAGTCTTACCTGTTGAGGCTTCACTTCTCAACTTTGTCAGTCTTGTAGAATCCATAACTCAGGGTTAGAGCTGACAGAGAGAGGACTGACATATTATTAAGCTTAGCATACTGGTCTTAATGTTTTGGCGAATCAGAATTCTTGAATCTCAGATTATTAGTAAATAACTATTCAAACAGTATAAATATTAAAATATCAAGCCACTCCTGAACCCGAGACAATGTCAGAAGTGTCTTATCTGGACCAAGGAGAAAAAGAACTGGACTGTTGCTCAGTGGTCCAAAGTCTTCTTTTTAAATGAAAGTAAATTTTGTATTTGTCCTAGAGTCTGGAGGAAGAGTATAGAGACACAGAACTCAAGGTGTCTGAAGTCCAGTGTGAAGTTTCTGATGGTTTGGGGTTCTCTTGTCATCTGCTGGTGTTGGTTCACTGTGTTTTATCAAGTCCAATGTCACTTCAACCATCTACCAGGAGATTTTAGAGCACTTCATGCTTCCATCTGCTGACAAGCACACAATGGCACAATGCCTAACCTACTACCACATGGTTTGCTGAACATGATATTACTGTGAGTGATTGGGCCAGATAGCTCAAGCCATAATGATCAACTTTAAAACAAAAAAAAAAGTATTAAAATATGTCACTTTATGTTTAATGAATAGAAAATATATTAATTAATTAATAATTTAATTAATTAATTAATTAAATTATGAATAAAAATGATTAAAAATGTATAAAAACATTATTATATTATATTATTATATTATATTATATATCCTAAAATATATAATAATATTATTATAAATATATAATTGTACATTTATGCATACCATTATAGTATATCATTATCATGAGTGTATATCATTACAGTTCTGACTAGAATAAAATAATGTATTGACTTACATCACAATTTTGTAAAATTTTTAACATAAATGCTCTGTCCTGGGTTTAGCTGAATAGTGTAATGCCCTGTTCTGTGCCCAGTGAGGGGGTAGGGGACTAACCGCTACTCTGATAAGGATTAAGTGGGTGGGATAAGGGATGGATGGATGGATTTTAATAAACGGCTAAGTGATACACTTTGTTATTGGCAGTATCTGGGTTTTTTTTAAAAGAATTTATTCTGTCCATAATTTAAAAAAAAATTAATTACAGGCTAGAGGGAGGTGTGGCTACAAAAATTGGTGGAAATACCCCCAATTCATCCTGGAATCTGTAGCAGTGCTTCATCAGGACACACAAACACGGTTCTACTCTCAAATTTTTGACTGATAGATATCTGATATAAACTGAGCCCTTCTATCACAAATGAGGCTCATCCTTCCTTCCTCATACAGCAATTTCTCCTCAGCAGCTGCATATCAGGTGTCTAAAAACCCCAACAAGTCTAGTATGAATGTCTAGTCCATGGCTGTAGTCAACAAGTCTCAACTCTGCCCTACTGGACCAGCTTTCCCCGATCATCTGATAACAGCAGGCCAGAACTCTGCAGGTGTTTGATAGAGCACAGCTTGAGTCCGCACTGTCAAGCCTCTGTCATTAATCATCTCACCAATGTCAAACCCATTACTTTTACTTCCCGTCCCATTAACAAGCTATTACAGGCCACAGCTTCAGAGCTGCACTGACGTGTGACTCTCCAGCTGAGGATTCCTGTAACCCATGTTGCAATGTTGTCTTTCGCATCTTTTGTTTTCCTTTTCTGAGGTGCTGAAAAGCATTCACGTACTGTTACACTGTCCTCATTGTTCATGTTACTCCATCTGTCAAACTCCTCTCACCCCCACTTTTCTGACTGCCTGTTGGCAGAGCATCTTCAGGCACTGATTTGACCCAGATTTGGATCACGGTAGAGTCTTGATAATGCATCATCTCTTCTTTGGTGACTAAAATAAAGTTTACGCTAATGGTTATTGTGTCTGCTTTCTGTAGCTGGTGGGCTTGAAGGCCTCCTTGCATAAAACGCTTGAACTAACATAACAAGACCCCTGGAGTTTCCCGAGCACCCACATCTTATTTAATACCTGTATATCTTTGCTGTAATCATTAACAGTCGGTTCACTCAGAGTTCAGCTTGCACTGAACGACCATCACGAGTGTGGGTCATGAAAGCGAGTTAGTTTTCAGTGCAAAAACCACAAGAGAGGGGTCTGGTGAAATTGTTTTGGTTAACTCGCTCGACAGTAATCCTGGCGTGATGGGAACGCTTAGCTTTTCAGCGTGGACGGAAATAAAAAGCGTCGTCTAAAATTGCAAATGATCGCATCCTCTTGAGAGGTCGCATTAAGGTACGGAGCAGGGTGCTGACAACTCCGCCGAATTAAGGAGTAATCTGGCCTGCTGGGGGAGGGACACGTTCAAGTCAATGCAAGATCCAAATATCACAGGCCCCTCAACTGGAACCCAATCCTGGAGCGTTTAGACAGGCGCCATTTTCCCCAAATAGCGATTAGAAGTTCTATCAAATATCAGCGCTAACCTTAAGTGCTTCTCTGACAAAACACGCCGAATGCTGAAACCTGCGAAATGTGATCTTTTACTCGAGGAATCGTTCATGCAAAAGTGAGTAACAATTAAACTCTGACATGGTAACCATTAGACCATCTCAGAACATGCCACAGACCTTTTACCTTTCGCGAACCTGACTCAGGCCCCTCTTTTTGTCCTCAGCGAGAAGGATCGTTGAGCATTCACTGGCAAAACTTCCAGAGGACAAAAGCAGGAATCTGTGGCAGCTGAAGCTGAGGTACAACAGCACTTTCTTTAAAGACGAAGTGATGACTAAACAAACACTCTTAAATAGAGCAGTTCAGCAACCCCGCCAGGTCCCCACACTCCCCAAACAACAATTACTCCCTCTAGACTTCGCTAATCCTGAAATATGGACCTGTGACTAATGTCGGAATTTAGCAAGAAATCAGCTCTGGTTTCACGAGGCTTTATTGGAATAAAGCACGATGCAGATCCCCTCCCCGGCCTGTGATGAATGGGACCAGGATAAGAGGCAGGGCCGGGCTTCCCCACTGCTTGTCTTTTGCTATCAGTTTAGCGTTCGCGCTAATGAAACGTGTCACAGAAGCATGTAACGAGGCTGTTCAGCCCAAAGAGAAAAGATGTCGGCTGTTTCTCAGAAAAGACACACTCAGATATGATGTTTGAGACAACATTTTGTTACATTTGTACGATAAATTATGCAAGCAAGCTCAAACCTTAACAGTAAAATTGGCCGTATTACCATCTTTTTACTACAGTAGTAAGGGGCAACGTTGTGGCTTGGATGTTAACACATTCCCCTCTCAGTGCTGTGGTCCAGGATTTGAGCCCCCGTCTGGGTGAAGTTCCCATGTTCTCCCCCGTCTGTGGAGGTTTCTTCCGGGATCTCCGGTTTCCTCCAACAGTGGCACAGAATGTATATCGTGCCATTTTAATAAACCACAATTTTACTGTAAATACTATGTTCTTTACAGTGTATATGTGTTTTATTCACAGCAATGTATTGTAAACAAAACAGTTGTTGAATATAACATTCACGGTTGCCAAAAAGCTTGCAACTATAACTTGCAACTGTACATTTGATGGTCAAATTCTGGCAGCTTAGTGTTGTGTTCTATGCATCTTACTGGCAATGACATCAAAGCCTTTTTTATATTATTTTCTAGAAATAACAAAATCCGTGTCCCGAATGGCTCAGTGAACTAAGGCGCTGAGTTCGAATCCAGGTCCTGCTGCTTGACATTGGCAACCGGGGCCTGAGAGAGCAAAATTGGTTCTGTCTGGGTGGGTACGATGGCAGTCTTTCCCCAGCTGCACTAAGCAGTGTTGGCTGGCTCAGGTGTCTGCCAGGCAATCCATCAGAATGGGGAATTCTGCGCTTTCCTCCGAGCTCGTTGTCTTCCTGGCGACAATGTATCGGCAGCAGTTGGAAAAGAGGCGGGGCTTGACTTCACCTGCATCAAATGGGGCTTATGTGAGTCTGTACACTTCTAGAGTCAGAGACATTACAAGTGATAGGGAGGCAAATAATGGGCAGGTTGATTGACTGCCAAACACACTGGGAAGAAAATCAGGTAAAATTTTCAGAAATTCAAAAATTACTGTGTGGAATCTATGCTGCTACTGAAGTACATGGTGATTTAGTGGGCACTTCATAGTAATCACTATAGGCATTAGTAATCTTTAAGCATGTGGAAAAAAAATTTAAGCTTAAATAAAGAAATAAAATTGTGGTGAAATGTCTTCTCCATGTGTTAAACCAGGCGTCAATGACGGCAATTATGAAGTGTAGGAGGAGCTGTATAAACACACACCCTAAAACATTTTATGAACATCTACCAAGAGCAGCATTAAAGCCATACATTGAAACAGATCCTACTAACATGCATATGTATACATAACAAATTTCAATTTGTTGTTACTACAATGTAGTTTGCAAAAATTAGCAAAAAAAATGTGTAAATAAGCAGTGTGTTCAGTTAAACAAGTTTATTTTATAAATATATTTATAAAACATCGTTGAATATTTGAGACACAGTGACAGAGCAACGTGTGGTGACGCATGAACCTGTGTGGAACATTTCAGAATTCTATGAAAGGCGGAAAAGCTTTACGTGGAATCGAGTGCCTAAATACAGTCCTGGAAAAACACAGTTTCCACTTCTTTTGAAAAATGTAAGCAGATGTGTATACAAAACACAAACAACCAAGACATGCAGTGAAATCAATTCCGTAATGCGGTTCTCCATTCCTGTGCATGATTCAGTCTTATAGTGGTTTTTGAGCGTGCATGTATTTTTTAGCTTGTTATATTTACGTTGTTGTAATTTTTATGTTTTAGTGGCCTATTAATGATTAATAATCTACTGAACTACTAGTGCAGCTAAAAAAATATTATGTGAAAGCCAATAAACAGATGGTTAAAAAATATTTTGTGAAAAATATAATTTGTGTTCATTATTTAATTTATAAAGATAAAGTCTCATATATTTAATATTCATTATTAGTGACATATTTAAAGTTAAAGTATAAACCATTTTATCGGTATGGCTTATTGCTCTTAAAATTCAGAATCTCACTTTTTTTTTTTTACATTTAATTGTACGTTTGGGTAAATTACTATCCAAACACTTAATAAGGCTTAAAATCTCACTTTACATGTAATAAATATAAAATATATGTAAATTTTTAACAAATTTTTTTTTTATCATCATTTTTGGAGATGGATAAACTTATTTTCCTGGAGAAAATGAAGCTTCAGACCTATAACATGAAATGTGCCACCATTACAATTATATTCTTAATGTAAACAGTTTATTTAGCGTGAGAACATAAGCCAGACAATAATTCTGCCTAAAAAAAAGTCAGACCCCTTAAACTTGTATTTACACATACACATGGAACAGGCTGAATATACTGCATGTTCCAGTTCTGTGTTTGATGTTAAATACTGATTTCTGATAAAAAGAAACGGTACCCTTCGAGACAGCTGTTTTGTAAACAACCGCTACCTGTATTTTTCGAGATAAAACTTAATAATCTTGTTTCATAGATAAACTGTATCAGATAACTGAACAAATTGCATAAATCCTCTTGACCACACACGTTTGAAGGCTTTTTGTTTCTTCTCCATCATCTAATTTTGCAGACAACTATTATTTATAAACATTCAATTAAGGAAAACTGCAGAGTCTCGTGCTGATAAAGTCTGTTTATATTTAGGATCATGATGATCATTGGGCAGGGAACAAAAAACGTTATTCGAATAAGATGTTCTTCCTCTGGTTGTCTTAACCAATATATCTTCCCTTCATACAGACTATATTTTCCCTTTAGGTAAACACACAGAGTATATACAGCCTTTATAATCCTGTTAAATAAGTCCCAGCACAGCTTGATATCACTACGGTTTTTATAGGCCTTTTCAAGCCCAGATACGAACTCTACTATGTCTTAATAATTCCCTCGAGTGGAGACCGCAGTTGAGGAATGAGAACATGCACTATCAGCCTAAAAGTGCTTTAGCACATGTATCCCATTCATGACAAATGTGCTGTTAACGTTTTTATACCATCAGTCCTGGACCTGCAATCCTCACCCAGTTACTGAAACCAGATCCTGTAATGGGCAGAAGGCTTTTGTTTAGTGGGATGTAATTAACTATTAATATATTTCATTCTGTTTCCCCTTGTTTATTACTGTCAAACATTCATCGTTCTCCACTGCTGCTATGGAGCAATCAGGATACAACCAACATGAGCTGTAGTAATATTTGAAAAGTTCATTTGCAAGCTCAAAAATGTTTCAGTATTTTATATATATATATATATATATATATATATATATATATATATATATATATATATATATATAATAAAATATAATAATAATAATAATAATAATAATAATTATTATTATTATTATTATTATTTTTTTTTTTTTTTTTATTTATTTATTTATTTATTTTTATTTTTTATTTTTTTGTCCTTGCGCTGTGAAGCGTCCTTGGGTTTGAGAAAGGTGCTATATAAGTTCAACTTATTATTATTATTATTATTATTATTATTACGTTTACGACAAAATTTGAAAAGGAACGTTGCTTGTTACATCGTGTGTAAATTTCATGATGACTGGACTAAAAGAAATGGTACAAAATGACTGGTTCCATTGGTTTCCATTAGATTCAATTAGATTAGATTCAACTTTATTGTCATTGTGCAGAGTACAGCTACAGAGCCAAAGAAATGCAGTTAGCATCTAACCAGAGTGCAGTGTGCAGTGTTATTTACATAAAGTGCAGTAAGTAATCATTGAGGTGGTTCAGTGCGTTGCAGAAATTTGAATATGTCAATAGTAAATAAATAATATATACATTATTAAGAGAATACATATACGTGAGGTAGCAGGGATAAAGTATATGAACATTGTAGAGATGTAAGGATGCAGTTAAGTGGCAGTGCAATGATATCGTTTGAGTTAAAGGGGCGTTGCAGAGTTCAGTAGCATCACAGCCTCAAGGAAGAGGCATTAAAAAATTTTCATTCTCCTGTAAAGTTATCATTTTGGGGGATATCTTTAAACTAGCGTTCATTTAAACTTTGAGCATAAAATCACAAAATACATCCTAATGATTTCTGGTTTGTGCTGAAAAATCTAAAAAAGTACTTGATGAAGAGAGTGGAAGTGTTACTGCATATATGGATTGAATTGGGACAGATGAAGGTCAATAAAAAGCAGATCAGCCATAATGTAAAAAAATGGCTAATAATGCTAATATGTTCTCGATCTGCAACAGAGTGCCACCACAACAGCTGCAACTTACCAGGTCCTGGACTCTATAAGACCTCTGAAGGTGCCTTTTGGTATCTGGCATCAATATGTTAGAAGCAAATCTTTTAAGTCCAGTAAATTTTGAGATGGAGCTGCAAACTTGTTCCAGTACATCACACAGATGCTCAATTGGCTTGGATGCTGCTCTTGGTTGGTACTGACCAATACTGACTGGGAGCATCTCACAAGCTTTGCTGCAATTGTCTGCAGTTGGCACTCATGAATCAGTATATATATATATATATATATATATATAGAGAGAGAGAGAGAGAGAGAGAGAGAGAGAGTAACTAGTCCCTCTTACACCTGGCACTTCCTGCCAAATGCTTCAAATTAGAGCTTTATTACAGCCTGAATTCTGTTCAGTCTTCAGGGAGGTGAGGTTGCTAAAGTAACATCATCTCCGTTTGTTGGCTCCACGTTATCAGCACCTACAAACATCACTAGAACACATGACCATGTTGTAAAAGCTGCTGACCCAGACTCAGGGACAGGAGATACACAAATGAGTGTAAATCTTCAAAGCCTGTCTCATGTGTGGAACCATTTATCACTGCCTCTATGCACCAGAAGCACCTTGCATTCAAAAGAGTGAACACAGCCCCGTCATGACAAGGGTTCACGTCTCGGCCACGAACTTGAGCGATGGAGAGGGGTCTGCAGCCTCCCTGCTGTATATTATTGGTCATTAGTTTCTCCAAAAAAAGCCCCTGCATTCTTTCAGAAGCTTGGTCTAGCTAGCCCAGCAGTGAAGCATGGCAAAATACTTCAGCATGCAGGTGTTGTTTGGCAGATTTGAGGAGCTACCTGAGAAAGATGTTGATCAAACACAAGATCCTGACCATAAGGGGATTTTCTTTTTGGATGTCGGAGACAAGCGAATTCATTTATGCTTCCATTAAGCCGATGGAGGCGTTTTGATCTGCGACGTTTTGAACATCGACATTGTTTAAGTCTGCCCGAAACATAACATCACACTTTACAAGATGCCCATATGACACTATGCATTTGTACATGAGTGGCAACCAGTTGTCCATGATCCTCCTGGTCAGTGAAACTGGTCATCTTACATTGCAAGCTCTGATCAATATCTACTCTATGCTGCTCCATCAACTTGGACATGAGCAGAAGATTAAACAGTAGCAGATGCTGCCCGTATAGTCAAATAAATCGTAGTGGCTACAGTCAGACTAACACCTAAGGGCATTCTCCGCAATCTCCTTTCACGATCTCACAACACATCTGTAGATGTTGACATTATCTCATCACTATTAGCTATTTTATATCGTCAGCCCAAAAGGTTTGCATGTGGGATCTGCATGTTTTATCAGTTTCTGCTGGACTGCAAACATTTGCACTTTAAAGGAAAAGTCACAATATGAGAAACCTTGTGCAACCTGATCAAAACAGCTTTTGTAGAAGAATACAGGGGCCAGATAGGTACAATAAATGCCATAGAATGCCTTTTGAAATACGGCACTGTGAAGTGCAGCATGGGTAAGGTGTCACACATTTTGAGAACATATGTTCCTCATGGTTGCGCGATCAGTTCTAGAGGAGATACACAAGGCCCGACTGCCTGCTGCGTGACTGATAGCCTGGTATTTCTACATGTGAAAGATGTGCATTTTATTGATGTGTTGAGGCTCTCCACCACCCCCACCACTTCCAGAACGACAGTGCGTCATGCATGCATGGGCCATATGGCCACCCAAACTGTTTGCACTAATGTATAACTCACAGGTTTTCACCTTTTCACTTAGAACCACACTATGCTTTCAAACATAAATGGTTCTTGGCTTGGATGGAAGTTTTAGGAATAAAGGTTTGTTGGTATAAAGTATTTACATTAACCAAAGTTTGGCCATGAAGACTCAAGAGCAAGAGTGAAGGGAAACAATATTTTTCATAGGGATGTACAATTTGAATGATAAGAGTTATTGATGTTAATGAATCTCTGGCGTAGGCCCAATTCTGGACTTGGGTCTTGCAGATCCTGCTGGATAGGAAGACAGCAGGGTTGGAGCCTACCCCCCAGGCAACAAGACTAGGACCAACCTCTTAGTGGTGGGGAGGAAGGAGAACATTGATATATAGACACTTGAAAGCAGCAAAGACGTAAAGTGCTGGCACTAATGCTTTATTTTTTTCTAAAATTCCTTAAAGAACCATTGAGAGGAACCAAAGGTGCAAATATCTAAGAAGCCTAAGAAGAGGTACATGCAAAAGCCAATTTATCAATGCCTTTCAATGAGATTTGTGCTATCTTTATTTTCCCACTATTCATTTAACACAAGGCAAGAGCAGCTGGACAGGTCTTCTTCCAGCCAGTTAATAGCAACACCTTAGCAACCACCTCAGATACCTTAGTAACACCTTAGCAACCACCAGGGATACCATAGCAACACCTTAGCAACCACATCAAATACCATAGCAACACTTTAGCAACCACCTCAGCTACCATAGCAACCCTTAGCAACCACCATGGATACCATAGCAACACCTTAGTTAACCACCTCAGATACCATAGCAACACCTTAGCAACCACCTAACAACCACTTAGCAACCACCACAGATAGCACAGCATCACTTAAAAACCATCTGGGATACCTTAGCATGTGAGCCATGTTAGCTATGCAACATCCTGCACTTCCTTCAGGAAATGCACTTTTCTAGTTTTTTCTAAAATTCATTAAAGAACCCCTGAGAGGAACCAAAAGTGCTAATATCTAAGAAGCCTAAGAAGAAGTACATGCAAAAGCCAATTTATCAATGCCATTGAATGAGATTTGTCTCTAGCTTTACTTTCCCAGTATTCGTTTAACACAAGGCAAGAGCAGGTGGATAAGTCTTCTTCCAGCCAGTTAATAAATCAGTATTACGTTTCATTGTTAATGAGAAAGACCTGCTGAAATAATAACCCTGACATTTGGATCGCTGGCTATACTTTTATGGAAAGGTGTATGGATCTTGTAATTTTTATGATACTATTGTTTCAAATCTCTGTAAATCTGAGCAGTAATATAGGCCTTGGGAGTCACCCAGGAGGCACTCAGGCTGTTTGGTTTCATAGGTGTTAAGGGTTGAGGAAAGGAGCAGGGAGCCTTCAGCACCTGAGAAAGGCGATCTTTTGATGGGGTCTGAAGCCAGAGGTGAGGGACCTTAGAGGTGGCAGTTGGCCAGAAGCTTGTGCTATTCTTCTGCCCTAAAGGAGGTAGGTCTCCTGTGGTCATGATCTAGAGGTTCACAAAGTAGGGAAATATGAGGGCCTCCTCAAGTTACACAGTCTGAGAAGAGCAAACACCTGCCCTGAGTCTCCAGCAACAATTTCAAGAACATGGGCGTGGAGAAATTGGCCCATCATCTGCCCTTGATCTCCACAAGCTCCTTGCTGTTGACTAGCTCCATCACTTTTGTGGCCTCGATTGGTGAGAACTTTGTGGACCAGATCTTAATGAATCTTCTCCATTGCCAGGTACAAAGACACAAGGCGGGAGGTTGTCCAAGACATGCCAACCGGCTGGATATAAAAAAGGGTAGATTGTAGGTCATCCTCATGGGAGCTATTTATCTTATTGTGGATCCCTGTGAACTTCTTTTTAGTATCAGGTGCACAGTCTTGAGATCCCATCCGACATTCCGAAGAGGAATTAGCTTTTCCCCCCAGCACCAAAGCCAGGTGCTTGACCATTATATGAGCACGCTGGGTAGAACTAAATAGGTTTGCATGTCTACAGACTGGAATGCTTGGAGCAATTTGAACACAGATCATTTTTTACCTCGAACCACGGCTACTTTTAAGCAGAGCTGTCAGCAAAAGCCTATTTTTCATTCAGAGGTCTGAAAGTCTGAGTTTCAAAATCAGGCTATGAATTTTCCTTTTTCCAACGCATTTCACCATCTCAATAGTTATTTTTACCTTTTTTTATGTAAGTTTCAGGTTGTTCCACATGTTTTACTGAGCTGTTTGTCAAAAATAATTCCAGTTTATACCCAACTCAAAAGAGATGTCTGCAGATGTCATAGTTATTCCTTTTGAATAAGCCATCTGCATTGTTTGACTATGGTCATCATCCACATGTGCTTCTTTGCCCTTTATGATCTTTGCCCATGACAAACTGTGTAGTCCTGTGACTGTCAAGCCCTTCTTCTCGGCCCATGTGTTTTGGTTTGGTTACACTAGGGGTGTGGTAAGATACTTGTATGTGTGGTATGTGTGCACTTGTTGAAGAGGATTCGTGCTGTCTGTGATGTTTGACAGGTTAAATGAATTGAGCGCTCTAACTAAGGGCTAACAAAGTGGTGGCCGTTCATGCTCAAGACACCAAAAAGCCACTTAAGGTTTTTCCTGTCAGCCCTATTAATGAAATGTCACTACAACATTCCTGATTCAAGGATACTAAAGAAAGAAACATTCTAGATCATTTCTATAAAACCATATCAATGAATTAATATTACTAATTTGGGTATTATTTGGCTTGTCCTTGATATTTGTAGGGGGCATTGATTTCCAATTAAATTGTACTACAGACTACAGTTTTTTGGCACCTAGGTAGAACAAAATGTCCATTCTTAAATATGAAGTATTTGTGCTCCAGCACTTCACAGCCCATCTGCAGAATAATGGGCTTAGAGAATGTATTGGCTCTGGCTCCGCCAATCTCTTTTGAAGAACTGACACCCAGATCGAATCCTGGCATTCCATAAAAAGCATAATTTATGAGCCATTACCCATGTTTTCTTTCTCTTCGCCAAGCACCAGCTCACATGCAGCCTTAACAAAGTCATTTTTGATACTGAAAAGTTCTCAGGGCTCCTGTTAAAGAAGGGAAAACCACTGAGAAAGTGGAGCAACGCAGCCAGATGCTTGAAGAACCCTGGAAATTGAAGAACTCATCAAGCTCATTCATCTTGCAGGCTGATGTGCTGCATTGCCGGACTACAACAAGGAGGATTCAAGGATTACATACTGTAGAGCTACCCATCAGACCCAATGAATCATATCAGATAACAGGGCTCATCGAGAATTCAGAGTTTGGCTCTATATGTGCATGGAGAGAGGCTTCTTTACCCAGGCCAGGTGTGATCCTGAGTCATTAAGTGGCTGGGCAAAGGCCAAAGCTCTGCATGCTCTCCGTGATCTACAGAGGAAGACTGGCAGAGCCCTGAGGGATGTCGCTGGCACGCCTTCAAACAGGTAGTTGTGAGGATTTACGGCAGAGAGGGTTCTCTTACTGTCGCAAAGGACTTTCTGCAAATGGAGGTGGGGGAAGAAATGTTAGACAACCCCTTGCAAGGAGCAGTCTGGCTTGGGCAAAAACACAGGAGAGAGGTTTCACGCATTCGCCAAAGTTTCGGATTCATCCGTGTGAACAATTGAAACAAAAGCACGACACGTATTTCGTAATCCCCCTGATTTACTGCACGAAGGCTGATGACAAAAGCAGCAGTGTAGCATTGTCGATAGAGATGGCCATGAAAACACCGCATCCTACATTTGGATTTTCCAAACGGACATGAATCACCGATGTCACTAGGGGGCCGAGCGCCACTCAACATTATTTTCTCTCTCTTTTTGAAGGCCACGTTTCATGCTGGTTAGGGAGAAAACGTGAGCCTGGTGTGAGACAGCATCCCCAGTAGGACAAAAAAGAGAGGTGGGAAAAAAAGGAAAAACACAAACACACTCACGAGGGTGTGTGACAGCTCTCACCTCCGAACCCAGCAGTTGCTCGGAGGTTTCAAATCACTCTAACGACCACATAATGACCTCACTCCAGTCACCTGCTGCTGTGGCCAGGCGTGACCTGGCAGCTACGCTGGAAAAAAAAAAGCTGCAGCCTGTTAGAAATGCTCTGCAGAAACTTTAGCAGACATGCTTCTGTATCTTTAGCATGTCCACCTCTATTTGTCGACCTTGGCACATCCTGAAGACATTAAAAGAGTGCGAATGCTTTGGTTATCCTTCAAATCTGTTTGGCAGTAAATTGTTCAGAGACCTCAAACATATGACGGTGCATTTGAGAAAACGGAGGGAAGGAAACTATCTTCCTGCACCGTGAACAAAGGCCTTTTTTTCCAGACGAGCCCTGAGGGACTTCTGCACAACCTTTAAACACTCCGAACCTTTATGCTGCTTTAAATTTTTTTTATTGTTTGCCCGGACTACAAGTCTTTATTTCAATTACGTGAAACCACATGGTCAAGGTTTTCAATTTCGACATGTTATTGGTCATCCGTTTGAGCAGCCATATCAAAGAAGGTCACGTCTTCAGTTGGTTTGAATATTAAACCAGGTTTTAATGGCTATAGTAGGAACGTTGTACTTCCATGTGCTGTTTATTTGGCCTGCTCTGTACATTTCCAAGCATTTATAGCTTATTTGGGAAGTGCAACCTCAACGGTTACTCGTCCCACTGCTCGAGTTAGCTGCCAGAAAAGATCCTCTGGAGGCCTAGGAAAACAAACTTTGCTTTTGTACACCCACTACTTCAAGCCCTTATAAGGCCATCAGCACTTAACCCCATGCTGAAAACTCCAACTGCCTCCAGCAAGGAGCACTCAGTGACCATTTGCATGTCGGAATTAGGAAGCGTAAGCCGCCCTGCCAATTCCCATGAAATCTGTCGATATTTCTTTCATTTGTTCTCCATTTGTAATTAGTCGTGGTCAGGCTGATCAAAGGGACCGGCTGGTCAGTTGCATGTGAACCATCGTCTCTCGCAATGACATCCGCAAACCAGAATGAAATATGAAATATCAAGTTTCTACGGATGCATGTGCTTGTAAAAAGAAGGGGGGGTAGGGTAGAAAAGGCGAAAGAAAAGGAGGATTTTCACACCGGTAATGTGAAACATTTGGTGCGTGCTGTAGGCCTCAGAAGAGCAAAGTGTTCAGCCAGAAAGCCGCCTGGCAGTAAAAGAACCAAATCAGGCAAACGTTAAAACAGCAGCGCTTACTGAGACCTATTGATTTAGATGTCATTTCAACTTCTTGTTACACTACATAACTGCAGTCTTGTGGGAGAGCGCGATGCAGTGCTCCAGCATGGCATGGCCTAGCGTGGAAAAAGCGAAACACATTCGTTCACTGCATTTCTGATGTTCTGCATTTGAAATATGAAAACAAAGCTGCCAGAAAAATAACCACTTGCTTAGAGCTGTAATAAATATTTTAGTGACAGAAATATTGTTCTGTTTCTGCAGAATGCAGTTATTTCACATTTTCCTCACATTATTAATGCTGTTGAAGCAGTTCTGACAGGAACAAGTAATTGTTGGGGGAAAAGTTCAGAAATAGAAGTAATATGAAGAATATAATGGAATTAATTTGGGGAAGATGATCAGATCTTATTACTCATTTTATATTTTTTAATTCTATTTCACCCTGTATTTCACCAATAACAACATTAATAGTATAAGTGGCTATAAACTTATTTTGGTAAAAAAAAAAATAAAGATACCAAAAATTAATCTGGAGAGTGATGCCACAGAAAAAGTACAAAATATCCCCAAAGAATCTTTCAATGGAAAAATATGTCAATATAAACCATAAAGCCATGTGTATCATATTTGATACATAGTTGATTTTTTTTAGACTTTTTCATCATTGGTGTGATAATTTAATTATTTACATGATCTTACATAATTTATTACTACATAAATAATTTTATTTGATTTAAATTTATTTATTAAATTTATTTATTTTATTAATTTAAATTTTAATAAATCATTTATATGTGTATATATACAATATAGATTTTTAATTCATTTAATTAATTCAATAGAAAAATATGATGTATAAAATGAGATACATGTCTTTTAATGTTTTAATGTTTAATGTTTAATTTTTTGTTTGTTTAAAGAACATGGTGTAGATTCTGGATGTATCAAATATGATACAAAACTAATATATGCAATGTGGGTTTTTTAAATTGATCAGACTATCAAATATGCATGCAAGTTTTAAAAAATTACAATCATTAGAAGGTTCAGACATTACAAAGATTTTTTAAAGTCCAAAGCTTCTATAGCAATTAAAGTTCTATCCTACATGTAGAGTGCCAGTCAAACGTTTGGACACATCTCATTTGATGTTTTTATTTGAAAATGAATACTCAACCAAAATATGTTTTATATTTTACTTCAAAGTAGACACACAACTGATGTCTCAAACACATTAAGAGGCAATAAATGCAAGTCATGAACTCTTGACAAGACACAGCTGTTAACTGAAAGTCATTCCAGGTGACTACCTCATAAAGCTGACTGAGAAAATGCCAAGAAAGCTGAGCAAGAGGTGCCTACTGTGAAGAATGTCAAATATAAACATATTCTGGTTTGTTTACTTGTTTGTTTACTAAATAATTACATATGTGTTTATTCATAGTTTGGATGACTTTAGTATTAATCTACAATGTGTAACATTTTTAAATCATGAAAAACCACTGAATGTCCAGAAGATCTGTCCAAACCAACTGCATAAGAAAATACAGCTTGTACATTACAACAAGTATGAGTCAAGTACAAGTTAGCAGGACTGGTTTCTGATTTTATCTAAACTGGCCGACTCTATCGTAGGTAATTGCGGTGTAGGGTTTCCTCCTGTCTTTCCACTCTGTCTTCCATGAAAAAGTTGACTCAAGCAGATGGAGCGAAGGCGAAAAGGAGGGAAGAGAAAGTGTGGAGGAGGTACTTAACCTTTTCTTCATTCCAGGCCTGACTTTTGCTTCAGATGTTTCCTCTCAGCTCTAAAATGAAGTAGCAGACTTTGTAGCAAACAGTGTTGGGCCAAGACAGGTGCAGGCAACAATTAACCTCTAACGACAGAGCGTGTGGCCTCAGCCAAAGCTGTGAAAGCAAATAAACGGTAGGTGGGTTCAAGTGGACGGATGTGTAATTTGCGCCTGGTGGTGGGCAAAGTGTAACAGAAGCGAAACAAAAGCGCTTTATCTGTTTAGCAGACGCTCTCTCTTCAAAAGCGAGGAAGGCCATCGCCGGTGCAAAAGGCCGCAGTTAGGGATACAGTGTGTTTTTAATTGCCCTCTATGCCTCCTCCATGTGTGTGAGCCAGATTCTAACCAAGACAGGAGGAGGACAAAAGCAGTCTATCTGAGGGAGGTCAGCGGTAACTGTGGTCAGTGTTAAAATACTTGGAGCCCTCTGTTCAGTCACCATATTAACCACTCACAGGCGTGAGAGTGGATGGTACAAAGGGGCGCATAAATCTTTAAAGCGACTTTGTCAGTTTTACACCCAATTTAAGGCGGTAATGGAATGAGGTGGAGAATGTTTTCCATTCAGAACATGTCACAAACACTTTATGTCCAAGTTTTATCATTTGTTTCTATCATTGGGGAGGTTTTGGAAAATGTTTTTATATCTTTACAAAGACAAGAAGTATTCTGATATAAAGTAATAAATATGATAATATCATGGAAAGAATTTGGTAATGGTCACATATTTGTAATTATTGATAATGTTTCATTTTGTCCTGAATCATGTAACTCTGACATATGACTGCAAAAACTAAAAGTCCAGTAGAGTACTCAAAGGTTCCTCAAAAAACCTTCACTTACAGTAAATGGGTTACTGGAGTGATTGTTAATAGTCTAGAAGCTCTCTAACTACGTCAGTGCACCAAGCTTTGGTTCTGGGTTCCTTGAGGAAATGTCTTAAATTCTTCAGAGAACCAAAAGAATCCCTGGAGGCTCCCTAAATGGTTCTACCACCATGGCAAGCTGAGGAACGTGAGCGGATGCTCTCCAATGCATCCATACATTTTTAAAGTGGAGTAACTATGAACTTTTATTTATCAAACTTTTGTAAAAATAAACATGAGAGAAAAAAAAATTTGAGAAAAGGAGATTTGGAGAGATGCCTTATGCAGTATAGAATATAGTAACTGGTTCTTTGGTTCTGTGAGTACTACAGTCTTGCTGGGTCATCTAAAAATACAAACCGGATTCCAAAAAAGTTGGGACACTAAACTAATTGTGAATAAAAACTGAATGCAATGATGTGGAGATGGCAAATGTCAATATTT
>BRDA01058822.1:0-16531 GCA_036984385.1 Crenuchus spilurus
GTACGACTTACTATTTTCTTTATAAGGGATTTATTATCAGTATTGCTATTTATCTAAAAGTCATTAATAATATGGAAACATGAGTGTTTTATTAGTTCTTTTATAAGTTTTATATTCCAGTCAAGAACACTTAATAGTAACATAATTAGCAAAAAAACTGACTTTTACTTCTTACTTTTTACTTTCTGTTCTTGGTCCCCCTGAACTCTTGTGATTTCTGGTTACATGAAGAGCCATTATGAACTTTTGGACAGTTCTTTCCATCTATTTAATTTCACTTAAGCTCACACATACACAATTTTAACTGTCATTTTTTTGTTGTCCTCTCCTTTTTTTGTGACTTTTAAGGGCTCCTCCATTTCAAACTTTTTATATGACTGCCTTCCTTTAGTTATGTTCTCCTTGTTCTTATTGTTGTAATCAATCTTCCTTAGTGTCGACTTAGTGTACACGTTTGCTGCCGTGTTGACGTAACATCCAAGGCAACACCCAGTTTTTTTTACCGCAGCCGTGGTAATTTTTAAAAGATGCCCAAAAAACGCACCCCTTAATTTTCACCCACGACTGGATTTTCAAACAAGCCCAATTTGGGTGAAACCCCCGAACCTGGCAACTAGGGCGGGCGCTCTGTGTGATGGGCCAATCACAGATCGTGAAGACAGTCAGTCACCCAATGAGGACTTCCACCCACTTCAGCAGGAGCACAGATATTGATGAGTTATACTCATATCTTGCTCGTTACTAGTCAACAATGCTTTATCCGTTTGAAACGACTCAACCCTAACACTGATCCGGCAAGCTTCCTAGAAATGTAGTAGAGTCAAAAGTACAATATTTGTCTTTGAAATGTAGTGAAGTGAAAGTCATAAGTTCACCAAAAAATAAATACTCAAAGTAAAAATACTCAAAAAATGTACTTAAGTACAGTACTCAAGGAAATGTACTTCGTTACTGTCCACCACTGCCCGGGCGCCGGTGGATAAGAGCTGCCCGCACAAATTCTCACAGCCTAGTGTGTTCACTAGTGTGTGTGTGTGTGTGTGTGTGTGTGTTTCACTGCACGAATGGGTTAAATGTGGAGGTCAAATTCCGTTGTGTGAAAAGTCACATTGGCAAACTGGTGAATCTTATTTATGTCATCTATTGTATGTCAGTACTAACTTACATCAGGCCAAAAAGTGAATGTAAAAAACTTCTGAACTCTTACTGTGAGCTGGTGAAACAGAGGCATTAAAGCAGAATCTGCCTCAGGGGAGTCTGCACACCCCTCTGAAACAAACATCAGTGCATATATCTGCACATTTCTGCTGCTGACAAAAATGCATCCAGGCCTGAATCTTGAAACAAAGTGTGACTTCCTGCGCACTGACATATGTACCTGTAAATGTAAGTCTGTAGAGGATAAAGAATAGGTGTGAGAACCACAGGTAGTTAACACTTACTAACAATATGCAGTCATGCTTGAATGTTTAGAATTTTCTGTATTCCTGCATCATGCACATAAAGAGAAGTCAACCTTAGCTTTTGGTGTCTGGTACAACCTCATTGTGCAGCAGCAGGTGTAACTAAACATTTTCAGTAATTGGAGCAATTTTAGTTCATTCATCCACACAGAACAGCTTCATCTCAGTGATGTTCTTGGGTTTCCCCAAATGAACTGTTCGTCCACAAGATTTTGTTTGGCCATTCCAAAACTTTTACTTCATTATTTATGTAAGGGGCCGCACCTGGGAATGGACTTCTTCCTACTGATTTGCTAATGTCAGTCATCAGCTGTGACTGTCTGCAGCTGAGACTAGCTGGATGCTATAGAAACTCATAATGTAGTAACCACACATAACAATGAAATTATAGCTCACAATGTAATAAACTGCTAACTTGATAATGTTGACTATGGAGAGGCTGCCCTTAATCCCAGCCATCCCTACAGGGTTTATGCCCCCCAGGAGCTGATACAGGTTAGTCCTGCCTGTAAATCCAACATGCCCCAGCCTGGGCTCTGTCCCAACCTGGGAACAGTTTCAGCGTGGCACCTGCCACATTTGAGCCCTATGTTTTGGTGTCACTTGCCTAGTTCATCTGCTGCATGTTGCATGGCAAACCTATTACTATTTCCAACTGCGGCCTCAATGGTGCACTGTGCACCACACATTTCTTCTTGTGGTGCCAGTTTAATCCCCGTTTGCAGCATTTTTCCATTTTGTCCTTTTCCCTTTTATTAATCTTGGCTGTCTTCTCTATCTGCACTTGAAGTCCAACCCGGTTGTTTTTATCTCTGGGGGTTTCTTTAAAATGGGGCAGCTATCCAGGGAGGTTCTTCATTCTCCCTCTCCATATGAACAGCTGGCTGTCCTGTTACTCTTTAACCATTCTTTGGTAGAACATCTTTGTTTTGGTAGAACCTCAGTGTGTAGCTGTAACACCTACACTTTCTTAAGAATGGGTTCACAGACAGGTTGCTTTGACTGACTTGTGTGATTGTGAACTGGATGATTGGTCAAGGTGGAGGTTGGAGTAGAAAAACATGTCATGATATTGGTTGTGATGTAGACAAACATCAGAAGGTTTCAAATAAAGAGACCATAACAGATTTTAAAGTCATCTTTTAGAACATACTCTTACTCAATATACAAAACGCCTGAATAGACTTGATTATGTGGTTTCTGGAAGTGTGGAGGCTGTACATATAAGTGGTAGCTTCCATTAGAGCATCAGCTTGGCTATATTAATTAGAAATAAATAGCCTGAAGCTCATTCACATATCACAAAGCTTTAATGTTCATGCACTCAAACCAACAAGTCAAACTCTCCGACACTGTACAGGGAAAGCTTGAGCGATATTTCCAAGCTCAGCAAGCCTGGTATTTACTGAACGGAAACTTCAGCTTGTGCCACATCTGATGCTGCATGGTGCCCGTGAGAACGGCAGCTAAGTCTCCATCCCAGCTGTGGTGTTTTGTATCAGTCCAAGGCTCCCGGTCATATTTTCACAGCCTGGACAGGCCACTGGCACCCGCGAGAAGGAAATCACCCCCCCTCAACCAGGCTGTATCAAATATTTTGGATGCTACCAGAGATCAAGTCGTCATGGTCAAAGAAAATAACTGTCCTCTTGTTATCACAAACAGACATCCAGATGGCATGGTAGTCATGTATCACATTAAAAAGTAAATGTTTTCATACTTCCAGCTGATTGCTTGCACTGTTGAATTGTTGTAAGGCTTCAAAACAAAACTAGATAAATCTTAGCTGGAGTTCAACCAGAGAGGCAATTTAGCCAGTCAGTAACAACGTCACGGCAGCGTTTCAAGCCCTTTACAGATGTATTTTTAGCTGCTCTATCCAAACATACTCATACTGTGTAAAGATTGAAGTGCAGGACCTTAAAACAGCATTAATCCAGCTATCATGTAATGAACCTAAAGAACAGTATCAAATACCTTTCACTACTTCTGGAAGCAGTCATCTCTTAAAACAACAGCTTAGTGAAATGTTTCCAACATTTTCCCCAAATCAGCCAAATCAGTAATGGAAGCATCACTCTGGGATGCTGTTGGGTTTCTTCACATTAACTGCTCACTTCAGGTTCTTCTACAACCACACATGATTTTCTTTTAAAATTTGACAAGCAAATGAATGCAGTCATCAAGTCTTGTTTTTTCAAGCTCAGAATGATCACCAGACTAAAACCATTTCTTAATGCCTTTAGTTTGGAGAAGGTCATCCATGCTTTTGTCACATCTAGGCTGGATTACTTTAATGCACTGTACATTGGAATAAATGCAGCATCTATTTCTCAATTACAGCTAGTTCAAAACTGTCTATACATGTGAACTGTATACATGTGAGCTGCTAGTTCAAAACTGTGACTATTAACAGGTACAAAGAAAAGAAAGCACATCACTCCAGTCTTCGCTTTCCTACATTGGCTCCCAGTGCATTACAGAAATCAGTATAAGATTGTATTGATGGGTTTTACAGTGGCACTTGAAAATATTTGAACTTTAGAATTGTCTATTTTTCTGGGTAAATGTGACCTAAAACAAAAGTCCTAAAAGTAAATAAAGAGAACCCATTTAAACAAATGAGAAATATTATACTTGCTCATTAATTTATTGAGGAAAATGATCCAATATGACATATTTATGAGTGGCAAAGTATGTGAACCTCTAGGAACTCAATACAAAGTCTTTTGGAACCAAATAAGACTAAGAACATCAACATACATGTAGGCTGACAGACTTATTTACACGGTTTCTGGAGCGTAATGGTTACTGTACTTAATTGATGCCTGGGACACTTAGTCTCTTCAAATAACTTGACCCACAAGTAGTGACAACATCAGAACAATTTAAGAGCCTCACAAACATGCCTCCAGCTGCATTGATATGTTATTAACTCTCACAAACTTGCTTATGTAGACATTATATCACATTGTCATGATTGGCAACATTTAGGTTGAGCGGGAAAACTCTGAACCAAGCCATTAGCTAACATATAACAAGCTCAAAAAACCAATAACATGAAATATTATCAACCCACCGTTTACCTAGAGCAGGAAATGATCTGTTCCTAATAAGATATAACAATGAAAGCACCCTAATTATGGAGCCCTGAGGCACTCTTCTGTCATCTACAATAATGTGGTACAATTATGAGTCGGGACATTCCTCCCAAGGCCTGGAGCCTATCAGCTAGTGCTGGAATGCCTTTTGTAACTGTCCAAGTATGGAAAGAGATGGTTTAGAGTGAGGTCTTCAGGGAGATTTGGGGCATCTGCCAGTGCATGGTGCAGATTTATGAGACTCATCTTCATGTCAGAAGGGAAAGGGGGGAGTGGCAGACAGTCTTTCCAGGCTCGCTCATCTTTTTCTCCTTCTATTTCTGGACCACATTATGAAATTAGACATAAAAAAAAAACGGCCCAGCCGAAGAGATAAATGGAAACACAAGACGACAAAGAATCAGTTAAACAAGACGGGGGTGGAAATAAGTGAGTTCAGCGAGTCAGAAGCAAGAGGGATAAAGCATGGCTTAAAAGAGCCAATTTGCCAATTAAATCAAACAGGAGCTCACATTCCACACAGCGAGCAAACGCAGGAATGTTCACTTATCAGAGTCTGGAGATAAACACAGTGTACACAGTGCAGAAATATACCAGAGAGATCCTCTTTCAACAGGCCAACTCTAACTCTGTACTCATAATGTACCTTAAAGTTTTATTATTAGAGATCTTAAAAATCACACTGTAGAGTTTTATTACAGATGCTCCTGAAGATGCAGTTTAAGAGTTTTAGTGGTTAAACTCCAAATACTAATAGTATAAACCACATTTTTGGAGATATTCTACTATACAACAGTACAGAACTGCAGTGGCTGTAAGCAAATATCAATATACTTGAGTATCATAATTTCAAAACACAATATTGCATTATGTGTCAAAACCACAAGGTTTATTATGATTAGTTTACATGTGAAGATTAGTGGTTCATTTTATGTTGTGTTTAAACCCCCAACCACTAGATGGCAGTGTTGAAATTTATCTTCAGCCAATGGACTCCTGATCCTTTTTTCATTACACTGTAGGGCAGAGGAGTCAGAATCTACTGCTCTATTCCTTAATAAAGCTTCTCAGGACTGCACTGCTGTTTCAGAGACATCAGTGTCAATAAACTGCTGTTAGAAAATATATATTCTGTAAAATATGCATGATCCTCTTTTATTCTGATAGCTTTGTGGGCTCCCAAATTATGTGGTTAATGAAAGCCCCCTGAAAAGTCCTTTAGTTAGTAGGTTTAGTTGTAGAATTAAGATTAAGATGAACCAATTTGCCAATGTGATTTTCACACAACGGAATTTGACCTCATTTAACCCATTCATGCAGTGAAACACACACACACACACACACACACACACACAAGGCTGTGAGAATTTGTGCCTGAAGCGGTGAGCAGCTCTTATCCACCGGCACCCAGGGAGCAGTTAGGGGGTTAGGTGCCTTGCTCAAGGGCACTTCAGTCATGTCCTGTCTGGGGATCGAACCGACGACCTTCTGGTCACATGGGCTGCCCCCATGGCCTAGTGGAATGTGACCATATTAGACTGTGTTGTAAAGAATATATTCGAAGTTTTATTGACTCCACTCACGCTGTCATGACTCCTGACTTTTACATTAATTTCAATGTTTAAGGTCACTTAAAGATACTAATCTCCAGGAAAAGTCCATGTACAACATTTAAGATACACTACTGATTTTATATGAGGACCCAGTGGGGAACTAAAGCCTTAAAATAATGTAAATGCGTGAACATTGAGATCTAGTGAATGTGCCTGTTTCCTAAAAGATCATAAGAGGACGACCAACAATAAGATAGATGGATGCAATCAGAAGAATCATGAACAAGACATTAAAAAGCCTAAAGACCCAAACAGAAGACAGGATGTTCTGGAGAATATCTATCCATATGGTCACCAGGAGTCAGAATAGATGAGATGGAATTTAAGCAGAATCCTAAAAAGGTCAGCATCTCCAAACATCTCATGTAACACCCTCAGAATTAGAGTAACAGCAGAACCCCAGCAGGCTACGGCCTTTAGTCTGACTGGTAATGTGTGTGACCAGGTCGAGAGTGCCCCCCCTGACTGGGCGAGTAGGACTTTTAGGCGTCCGTAATTTAAGTCCACTTGTCCCACGCACACTGATTGAAGCCAGATGTTTGTCTCAAACCAAAAACACCTGCATGCCCATCTCCACTGGGAGTTTAAACACTAGCGCTGTGTCAGCAGCTTCTGGACTTTGGTCTGTTGTACACAGGTTTTCCCAGCAATGTTTGAACAAGCAAACCTTCTAAATATGGATGTAGCTGTTCAGTCAAGATGCGTTTGGAAGTCTAATTTTCGCTACTTCAGTTTAGAACTGCAGGCTTACAGGAACTGAATACTCACCTAAATATCTCAGTCAGGTCTGTAAAAATAGCCCCCCCAACTTCTCTGACAGCTCATTGAGATGTTAGTGAAGGTGTGACAGACTAGTGGATGAGGTTTAGGACCCAGTCAGACTTACTGTGAGCTATAAAACTCCAGCTGAGTGATGTAAAATCAGTTTTAGTGATGACGACTGTCACAACTACAGAACTACAGAAGCACAGCAAAGAACTGCATGTTTCAAATAATATCTAAACCCTAAAACAGGGGTGCACAAACTTTTCAGCCTGTGAGCTACTTATCTAATGACTAAGTCAAAATGATCTACCTAATATTAAAATGCAAGACATTTATTTATAAATATATTGATTATGTATGTGTACAGTGTATGCTGGTGTACCTTGAATAACTACATGAACGCTTATTACACAATACAGCTGTGTACATGTTTTGTCATTAGCCTACTTTACTCTGATGACTTACACTGAATGGAATCAGTGAGGGATGCATAGTCTGGACAGTAGTTGCTGATAGTCAGCCTCAAGCAAACCTCCAAATGATCATCAGTCATAGTGGAACAATACTTGGACTTAATGATCTTCATGTGTGAAAAGGCTGACTCACATAAATAAGTGGAGCTAGCTAGCGTTTTGCAGCACTTAAGCAGAAATTCTGAATTATTTTGACAATAGTTAAACTTAGAGGCATGTAAATGTTGGCTTATCACAGACTGGTGATCACAGACACACGCACACAGATTCAAATGTTAATGTTTTAATATAAAACCTCTGATATTAAAATATGTTTAGCTGACGTGACACAGACACAACAAACGCTCAACATGATAACTTACAGTGGCAGGTGTTCAGACAGACGCTGATTGACGGAGTAATAGTGGAGACAGTCAAGCACACATTAGCAAGAAACGGCACAGCCAATCGATGAGCTTGTGGGCGGTCTAAAGTGAAATATGATACAGATTGAGCTGCTTGGCCTGAGTGCTCGACCAGTCTCCCTGTATGTCTATCAAGAGACAAATCTTATAGCGAGGACGGATGATAGGCTGACATCTATTTTTTTAATGCCATGCGATCTACCCACATTACCTTTGTGATCGATTAGTAGATCGCGATCGATGTATTGTGCACCCCTGCCCTAAAACATCAGAGAGCGTTAAGATGATGCCCAGTAGAGGTCTGCGCGGAACTGATGTTTTAGTCCCTGTCTGTCCGTTCCCGCCCGCAGTACTCCCGGGGGGGGGGGGGGGTGTGTGTGTGTTTGACTTTAGTTTGTCCTCCAGTGTGTGTGGGATGCTCAAGCAGTCTCTTTCAGAAAGACAGAAGGAGGGGCGGATGTTGCTGGATTGGTTCTGGGTTGGATGTAAGATCCGGAGATACTGAGAAAAAACCTGGAGTAATTGCTCCGTAGCTCCACCCCAGTACTGCCCCTGATCCTCACATCAATCTGCTTAACTATACAGAGCTTAAAACTTACTTAACTGATAAAGAAAAAAATTACTGAACAGATCCAGCATCATACAGAAGTCTTTTCTCTCCTTAACGAGCATTTTTACATGAAATCAGATACATATATAACACACTCTGAGCTGCTGATGAGATCAGTGTTACTGCACATCTCACAGACGGTAAGTTACTCACATAAACATATTAATCACATCTACTAACACAGGACGATGACTACATTAATAAAACACTAAACCAGCAAACACAACTGCATAAAATAACCGATATGAACAATTTATAACTTTTAACACCGTTACAACCCGCAAGTGCTTCTGGGTGATGATGTCACCATCGACATGGCCAATCAAATCTAATATTTAAAATTATGGCCTAATGAATAATTATTAGTGCAGAGAGAGCCTGTCTCTCTCTCTCTCTCTCTCTCTGTCTCTCTCTCTCTCTCTCTCTCTCTCTCTCTCTCAAAGCACGCGCGCCTTTGTATGTGTGTGTGTGTGTGAGAGAGAGAGAGGGAGAGAAAGCGCGCCCACATTTGTTTTTGTGTGTGTGTGTGTGTGTGTGGGCAGGGAGACTGAACGTCTGTTCACGTGACGCTCCGCCAGTGTTTTGACTTCCTTACTGACTGATTAGCTGTATGATTCTAATCATTTTCTAGACTATTTATTAATTTGCAGGATTTTTCGACATTGACGTCTCGTCCCGCTCCCGCGACGACTGACTGACTGACCGACCGCTCCCGCAAGAGACGATTAATTGTTGTCCCGCGCCGCAAGGTATTGTAACGGGTCCCGCGGGAGTCCCGCGGTAATGCAGGCCTCTAATGCCCAGCAATGAGACAGATGGACACAATCAGAGGAATCATGAACAGACAGGAAGTTAACAGTGTGGTCATCAGGAATCATGATAGATGAGATGACATCAGTCTTCTAGCAGCCCTGCTGCTGTCTGAAGTGCTGAGCTTTTATTCATCTTTATAGTTCACAGTAAGTCTGACTGTGTCCTAAACCACACCCAATTGTCTGTCACACCTTCACTAACATCTGCGTCAGCTCTCAGAGATGTTCTGCTGATATGTTTACCGAAACGACTGGTTGGTTAAAGCAGCTCCAAACATATCTTTACATCTTAACATATCCCGCCCCCTCCTACTGTGTAGCTCCCATGTGACTGTGTGTGTGAAGTAGCCCAGGGCTCAGTGTGACCTCTGTGTGTGTGTGTGTGTGTGTGTGTGTGATCTCCAGCTGCATCTTTAATTTGATTCTCTAACAAGGGTAACAAGGGTCACACGTCTACATCACATGTACCTCCAGAAAATAAAAGGGGGGGGGCGCTAGTACTGACTAATAATGTTATCAATAACTAACGTAACTAATTAAAGTTAATGACAGAAAGAGAGAGCAAGAAAGAAATGAAAGAATGATAAAGAAAGTAAAGAAAAATAAAGAGAGAGAGAGAGAGAGAGACAGAGAGACAGTCAGAGGGAGAGAGAGACAGACAGAAAGAGAGAGAGAGAGTTTTTAACCAGCACTTTATTACAGTTTTAGTACAGACACTTTATCACAAGCACTGAGTTAAAGTAAAAGGTTATTAAAAGTTAAGTCACCTGCAGTGACTGAACATAAAGCCCCTTCACAGCCCCTCACCCTCTCAAACCCAGCCACATTATGCATAACCTTATAAAACATAACATCCACCTTTATACGTGCCTGCACCAACCGTTTAAAGAGGAAACAAGCATCACATGTTCGACCAGAGTCAATTTTCTTCTTTTTGGGTAAATAAAATAGCTAACTTGACCTGACCTCAAATAAAATTTAATAATAATGTTTAATAAAAACATGCAGATTAAAACATCATTAAAACAGAAAAAATAGAAGTTAAAACCATAAATAAAGAGTCCAGGCAGAGAGAGAAAGAGAGACAGTCAGAGAGAAGAAAGAAAAATGCATTTTCACATATTTCCTGTAATGAGACATTCATGCTCGGGTTTATCTTCCTGTTTGTGGTTAAAAGCCCCCCCATTAACGGTAAAGATTCCTCACAGCAGTATTACAGCAAACATCACAACTACAGTCCACCATCACAACTTTACACCACACACACATCTTTCAGTAAAACCTGACTTAAATAAGCAGCATACAGTTTATTTAAGACAAACACCCAGAAAGCAGAATTACGCATTTCCCACTTACACTAGAACTCAAGTCACCTAAATAACCCAGTGATTTCTATAAAAATGACATCAGTAGTACTTCTCTCAAAGCTGATGCAGACATTAGTGGAGGTGTGACACACTAGTGGATGTGGTTTAGGACACAGTCCGACTAAGAGTTTATTAATATAACCTCTCTGCTACAGGCACACAGCTTCAGCCCACACGAGGAGGCAGTTCTTTACATATCATTTACATCTAATTTCATTTATATGTTAATTATTTAGATTTACATATATTAATATTAGCTCTTCAGTTCACATTTTCTCATCCACGCCAACAGACAAAACAGTCCAGCAAGGGAAGTGTCCATGCTAGCAAACTCCACATGAACATCTAAGGCATTTATCCAGAAGTGCTTCGCTGCAAGGATCCCTAGCTAATTAGTATATGATAGAAACCAGAAGACACCTCAAGCTTAGATGCTACCAAAGACAGAAGTCAGTATGGCTGCCTTAATACACAATGCTAAACATACATACACAAAACAATAAAGACAAGTTACAAACTACAGCTGAGTTACTTTGGGAAAAAGTAACATAAGTCATAATTTCATGGTACAAACATATTCTTGGACTCTACACTGATGGTCACACCGTGGTTCAGTACAATGGAATATCAGCAGAATAATGGTAGTACTGCAATAATACAACTAGCTTTATCATGGAGGTCATGTATCATATTTGTGGCTTAAAATCGTACATGTTTACAGCTTTTGGATGTACTAATTCTTTTACACTGTAAATACAGAAAGTGAGTTAAAGGAGTCAATTTAGTTCCTTTGTACTTTTCCTTCATTCAAATGATCTTGTACACATTTCAGTGTAAACCCACCACCTGAAGCTCAACCCTAGCAAGACTGACCTTCTATTCATTCCCAGAAGCACTGGTTTGCATCTTTAACTTCCTGTTCTGTTTGAGAACTACAAGGTCGTTCTGTCTCAAGAAGTAAGAAGGCTTGGTGTGATCTTGGACGACCAGTTATTGTGTAAAAATACTGCAAATTTGACTCTGTCGTGCAGGTTCCTTCTCTTCAAAAATTGACCTGTCCGACCCTTTCTAACTCAGGATGCCACCCAGGTGTTTGTCCAGTTTCTCGTCATTTCAAGACTTGATTACTGCGACCCGCTCCTGGCTGGTTTTCTTATGCGAGACATCAGGCCCCTGCAGCTGATCCAGAATGCAGCTGCTCAGCTGGTCTTCAATTAACTCAAGTTTTCTCATGTCACTCTACAGCTTGATTCACTTCACTGGCTTCCTCTAGCTCAGGGATACTCATTGCGCGGCTCCCGAGCCACATGCGGTTTGCCGTGCTTTCTTGGTGGCTCTCGTGACCGGTTACAAAAGTACGCCAGCACAGCCAAAGTATTTTTAACGCATGCTGCAGAGACATATAATGCACTCTACATTCCATGCGCACTACATGCGCACTTGCCTTCTATTTCTCATTTTGCATCAATTAAAGTTGGTTCCAAATGGGGGATAGTACAGCAAAAATACAGAGTGGCTAAGTTTTGTTGCTAATGTGAGTGACACGATATTGACACAATATCTCAATAAGTTGCCCAGTGCCTTTGGCCTGGTTTTCACTGGCGAGGTCACAAATATGTGCTATAACGCGCTCAACTTTTGTTCAGAATCAGCTTCTTATCACTGGTAACGACGCGGCTTTCCTCTCACTCATTCCCGCAGCTTCACAGCGCTTTAAACAGAGTGGACGCTCAGCGTCCACAGACTTCAATAATGAAGCAGCAAAACGAGTCATTGGATAAATGCTGGGCTTTGTCCCGCCCATCGGACGCTCAGCGTCTCTGGGTGTCTATGGGGCAGTGGGCTGGCCTCAGCTGGCCCGGACGCTCAGCTTCTGCATGATGATTGGATGTTCTCTCTGAGGCTGAATCCCTTTTTGATTGACAGAGAAATGAGCGAATCAGTGATCTTTTTGTGTAAACCTCCGTGGGAGTATTTTTAAATTTTCATTCTGTTCTGAGTTGAACCGAAGACTTTCCTAATCCTCTTAGCGGCATTTTCTTTGTTAAAAACGACTAGCGACAAATCGAGCTTCTATTTCTGGTGTTTTTTTTGTAGCTGCTTGTGTTTGGAGACTGACTTCTATCACTCTTTCTGATTTCTATCAAAGTTTCTGTCCAGCGGGCTGAGCCCATCCACCTTCACAAAGCACTCACACACTTCACACTAGCCTCGCGCCAGTCCCAGCTAGCGAGCTAGCAGGTGTAAATTTGAATAGTGCGAAATTGGAATGATTCTAGGCCAGACTAGCATGTTTGGCGCGCTTTTTTGCATAAAAAAAAAAAAAAAAAAAAAAAGGTCGGGTGCTTTTTAGAGGGTCGGGCGGGGATGATCACCAATTGTTTTTTTTTACTTGGCCTAATGGAGACAAAACACTGCTGTACATCACTCTGGATAAGAGCGTCTGCTAAATGCCATAAACATAAACTTGTGTCAGTATTGTTGCACGATTGCCAGAATCGTAATGGTTATTACGCAATGAAATCTGTGTTTTTCTTCAATTCATGAACATGAAAAAAAAGTCGAGTTGAACATCCCATTCACTGGACACTACAGACACTTCTCAGTTGGTATTGAGTTACTGTTCACAATAAAAGTCTGTCTTTACTGTTTGCTTTGCACTTAAGAACAGTAATTTTATTGTGAACAGTGTCATGTAATCAAAAGCAGAAAATGTCTGTAGTGTACAGTTCATGTCTGTTGACTTTCAGTTATGATTCTGATGATGCAACAACACTGTCAAAAGTACAATTGCACAAAATGAGACACATAATCTGAGTTCATTCATTACGATATGGATGAAGCTTAAGGCCTTGTCCACATGTAGCCAAATATTTCAATAAACGCATATATTTTTATGCGTTTGGGCCTTTCATCCACATGCAAACGCAGTTTTACACCAAAAACGATTGATTATGAAAACTGCGGCCAAAGTGGAGATTTTGGAAAACTCAGTTTTTGCGTTTGCGTGTGTACGTGTGAAGACGGCGTTTTAGAGTCCAGAACATCACAATCTGCGAAGTCCAGAACATCACAATCTGCGACAAATGATGCTGTGATGTCATATGCGCGACCACTGTAATTGACTGCCTTGCTGTGGAAGGATGAACGTCAGCAAATAATTTTTCATTTTTATGTTAATTCAAACAGTCTTTGCGTGTTTGTTTTTACAAGTTCAGCTTCTCCAACACGTGGAGGAGCAAAGGAGAAGTTGTTACTTACTTTTCTGTTTTGAAGGATTCTGATTGGCTGACATGGGCGTTAGCTTTGCTGTGTTACACTGCCATCTATGCGCTTGGCGTCTTTATGACAACACTCTACGGCGTATTTATGCGGATTCATGTGGATGAAAACTTTTCTTAAAACGATCTCGTGTGTATGATATTACTTTTGAAAACGATGTAGGGGAGATATTCGTTTTTATAAATACCCGGCTACGTGTGGACTAGGCCTAAGTGGACTGAGAGACGTTTTGGGGACTTTTACAGAATTGACTGGACTATTTAGGTGACTACTGAGGTCTAGTGTTTGTTAGCTAAGTAAGCCTCACAGTTCACCTCAGTGAATGAATCACATGCAGTGTTATTAAAAGTATGTCGACATCTAACTACTTATTTTTATGTTTCTTTTATGTTCTACAATTCAGACTTTAAAGAAAACACAGATTTCCTGACACATTAGCATCCTGATTCTGGAAGCAGTGCAACAATACAAACTAAAGTTTACAAATAACCATATTAAGACGTATCCAAGTTCATGTGAATGTTGATTTAATGCTAATCTGAGAAATGCAAAAAGAGCCCAAAATTACTCATGTAACTCAATTTCTGCATTTAAAAGCTGATGTATGGCTTTGATTCAGGAATTCTGTTTGGTCAGGGATCCATTTATCTGTCCAAAAGTCACATCAGTTCTGACATATTCTGGTATGTATATAAGATGTACAGTAATGTTATGGTATTAATACAGTAATGTAATTACATATCATAATAACCATCATGTAGCCATGGTAGTACCTCTATCATTTTCTACAGGGTTGCCAGGTCCCAAAAAATGTTTCACAGAAAGTCGTCCTTAAACAAGCTGAAACTAGCTGTAAAGCGCTCAATCACAGACATTTAAAGAATTTTTTTAATGCATCTTTTAATATCTTATTTTTCTATTTTCTATTTTTGAAACAATCTGTTTATTATTATTATTATTATTATTATTATTATTATTATTTTAAAATGATTAAATATCACAATGTAAGAAAATAGCAACATAACTGTAAGGTTATGATTGTTATTATTATTTACATATAAAACATGTTATCTCCTTCCTTTCTGCTCTAATCTACATTATCAGATCTGATTCATAGCATCTAATATTAGGAAGAATATCAAAGATCATCAGATGTCTTTCAGTGTCTGTTTGAACACTCATTACACTGTTTATTTCTGTTCTACTAGAACAGCTTTTTGGTGCATTTGGAAAATAGCCCCAAAACTCGCACCTCTGAACTTTAACCCTGAAGAACCCAATTTAGCGGAAAACCCGCGAACCTGGCAACCCGAAGAGTATGTTTACATTTGTTTCCCGCAACATAAAACATGGTCGTGTTTAGTGCTGAAGTCCGTGTCTGGTGGTGAAGCGCTCTTCAGTGGTCACCCAGACATGAATAATCTATAACCCGAGTCAGTAATCAGCCCAAACGCAGCGCAGTAAAACACGGAGTGTTGACTAATCCGCGGACTTACCGGTCAGACACACGGCGGACAGACACCTCAGCATCGCGCCGGTCTCCTGCACCAGCTCAGCGGCTCAACAGTCAGTCTGAAGAGCTGCTGACACAGTTCCACCTCCTCCAGCCCAGCCCAGCCCAGCCCAGCCTCAGCTCCGACTACCCAGCCCACTGCTGGAGACCTTCCCACAGCAGTCAGCTCTGACTGACCATAATAATAAAGTAGCCTCAGTCCTGCGGGCGGGGGGGTGGTCACTGTACGAAGTTTTGAAGGTGCTGTTGGGTTGATGAGCTGGAGAGTTTGGACGCCTGGTCTGTTTGGGGTTTGAAGACATGGCTGGGTTAGAAACTGGTGGTGTAGTTAGAATTGAGACTTTAAGGGTGGGGTTAGGGTGTAGACTGGTGTTGTGGTTACATTTGAGAGTTTAAGAGTGGGTTTAAGTTGAAGACTGGAGTTGTGGGTGGATTTGAGAGTTTAAGAGTGGGTTTAAGTTGAAAACTGGTGGTGTGGGTGGGGCTAGGGTGTAGATTGGTGTTATGGTTAAATTTGAGAGTTTAAGAGTGGGTTTAAGTTGAAGACTGGTGTTGTGGGTGGGGTTAGGGTGTAGATTGGTGTTGTGGTTAAATTTGAGAGTTTAAGAGTGGGTTTAAGTTGAAGACTGGAGTTGTGGGTGGATTTGAGAGTTTAAGGGTGGGTTTAAGTTGAAGACTGGTGGTGTGGGTGGGGTTAGCGTGTAGATTGGTGTTGTGGTTAAATTTGAGGGTTTAAGGGTGGGTTTAAGTTGAAGACTGGTGGTGTGGGTGGGGTTAGCGTGTAGATTGGTGTTGTAGTTAAATTTGAGAGTTTAAGGGTGGGTTTAAGTTGAAGACTGGTGGTGTGGGTGGGGTTAGGGTGTAGATTGGTGTTGTGGTTAAATTTGAGGGTTTAAGGGTGGGTTTAAGTTGAAGACTGGTGGTGTGGGTGGGGTTAGCGTGTAGATTGGTGTTGTGGTTAAATTTGAGAGTTTAAGGGTGGGTTTAAGTTGAAGACTGGTGGTGTGGGTGGGGTTAGCGTGTAGATTGGTGTTGTGGTTAAATTTGAGAGTTTAAGGGTGGGTTTAAGTTGAAGACTGGTGGTGTGGGTGGGGTTAGCGTGTAGATTGGTGTTGTGGTTAAATTTGA